>CBVK0100352940.1:0-20331 GCA_900067695.1 Picea abies
TATATCTGAGCATATATTCATAGGCTTAACATTTTCACATGTGTGTCAAGCTTCTTCTTCATTACACAGAAGTAATCTTCAGAGGTAAGTAGCACTTCAATTTGATCTATTTGTTAAACTCAGATCTACTATTTGAAATGTTGAATGTTCTAGATCTATAATCATTCTTGGTTCAGAGATTTGTTAGCTTACATTACTCAGAAACTTTTTGTTTAAGTTCAGATCTATCACTCTACATATTCAGAAATCTTTTTAATGTTCAGATCTAACTGTAGTGTTTCAGATCTACTATTTTCTTATACATCTCTAATTTGAGTTTTATTTTAGATCTACTATGTTCTTATTGATCTAGCTAACATAAATTTTAAAAGTATATTCTTTGTTATTCTTCCCTATTTCTAACATCAGAAAAGTGGAGAAAATTGGCTTGAATGCAGTGACGAGAATTCAAAAAGATTTCATAAATATGAAGTCAGGAAACAAGTCAACACCATATGGAAGATGCCAAAATAAGATGGCAATTGTGCAAGAGCCTTTGCAGAGATAGCATATCTAGTTGTTGACCACTTTCATTCAATTTATAAGGAGCTTGTCTGTGTTGATATGGAAGCTATATCGAAGATTGTCTTGTCTTTTCCAAGCCTTGTAACTAATGAAGATAATCAGATGTTGAATGAGGAGGCATCTAGGGAGGAACTATTGACAACCTTTTCTTCTTTCAAGAAGTACAAAAGCTCGAGCCCTAACGGATGGCCAGTGGAATTTTCTTGCATTTTATTGATATGCTAGAGATGGATTCAAGAGTCATTAAGGAGGTGAGAATTAATGGTAAAATGTTTGGTGCCTTCGATTTGAATTTTTTAGCTTTGATTCCTAAGAAGGAAAAGCTCGGATCCTTTGATGGTTTTAGGCCGAGATCATTATGTAATTGTGTCTACAAGCTCATAGCAAAGGTTCTAGCAATTAGATTAAAAAAGATCCTCTCAAGGGTCATCTTCCAGGAACAATTTGGGTTTCTTGAGGTAAGGCAAATATATGAGGCTGTAGGGTCAGCCCAGGAGGTCTACATTCAATTAAGTTGAAAAGAGTTTCGGCTATGGAGATTAAATTCAATCTATAGAAAGCTTATGATCATGTGAATTGGCTTTATCTGAGGTTGGTTCTATTGCAAGTTGGGTTCAATCTTCTAGTGATCAAGTAGATCATGAGATACATTTCTTCTGTCTATTCTGTTGTTCTCATTCACGGGTCAGCGTCGGATTTTTTCAAGCCCTCGTGGGGTTTAAGGCAAGGTTGCCCTCTCTTGTCCTTACTCTTTTTTATTGTAGCAGAAGATCTGAGTAGATCAATTGTGGAGGCAAAGCATTCTGGGGCTTTAAAAGATGGCAAAATTGGTGGCCAATGGCAACCTGTTTCTTTCTCACTTGTCTGTGGATGATGTGCGCCTTTTTTTGAAGGTTTGAACAGGGAAGACAGGAAAATGAAGGACATTCTGGAACTTATAAGACCTCAGGCATGGAGTTGAATTTCCAGAAATCTTTAATAATTTTTAATGAAGTTGATGAGGTATTAGGTCAAGCACTGCATGGTTTATTTCCTTTCAAGCTGTTAAATTTTGAAAATGGTTATCTAGGATTCGTTCTCAAGCCCAATGGATACCAGAAAGCTGATTGGGGGTGGCTGCTTGGTAAAACTGAATCGAGAATCACCCATTGGTGTAATCGGTGGTTATCCATTGGAGGTCGTCTAACCTTAGTTAAATTTGTTTTGGAAGCAATTCCAATTTTATGGAATTCTTTGGCTCGTATCTCAAAAGAGGTTTTAGAGAGGACTAGGAGGGGTTTTTCAGATTTTTATGGTCTGGTAATGCAGAGTATGATAAAATTCTACTTGTTAAGTGGCAGGTGTTTGATTCGGGGATCGGGGTCATTCTTGGTGGTGGAAGCAAATCTGGAAGTTTCGGGCTCCAAAGAAAACTCATACATTTCTTTGATTGGCACTGAACAATAAGATTTTGACGTGGAATTTTATCCAACAGAGAGGGAACTAAGGCGCAGGTATTTTCCAATTGTGTCGAGCAGCAGAAGAAAATACATTTCACGTGTTGGTTGAGAGTCCTTGTGCTCAGGAGGTTTGGAAAGAGTCTGAAGTTATTTTGGGTCAGAGAAATGTACATTGTATAGTGTGAGGCTTGGTAGAAGGTTGTTTGAAAGCATGGTTCAGGAAGCCAGAACTCAAGGAGTTGCTTGATCTGCCGTGTTAATCTGCTGGGGTATATGGCTCGCAAGAATAGTCCATTTTATTTGAAGGGAAGTTCATCTTGCCTTTACAAAATTTCTTAAGAGTTAATGCAACGCTGTCGTCGTCTCGACTCTCATCCCAAGTCTGCACGTCCTGTTGGAAGTCTGGTTATTCGCGAGTCTTTTCCGTGGGGTTTTCTTGATGGTTGCTGGATTCTGGAATAGGCAAGCAGACATTTGCAGTAACGGAGGAGTTCTTTTCCTCTTGGACTTTCACTTCTTTAGATTCAAAGGAAGCGTGGGGCCTGGAACAAACAATATGGTGGAACTTTTGCTCTAAAATCCCTCATGGAGTGTGCTTTGGAAAAAAAATATAAAGAGCCTTCAAGTTTTCGGAGACTCGTCTCTTATGATAAAATGGATGAGAAACGAGGAACAGATTCAAGATATTCTTCTTGAGCCAGTGGGGGTTCAGCTGAAGGAAATTGCTTTGCAGTTCGAGGCTAGTTCTTTTTAGCATGTTTTCCGAGAGAGCTCAAACAGGAGGCTGATCGTTCGTCAAAGGAGGCTCGATCTTTAGCACTTGGCAGTCTCTCTCTGGAGGAAGTCAAGGATGGCGCTTCTTCTATTTCTATTTCTTCTCTATAATCTTATGTTTAAGGTGTACATGAAGCAGGGTTGCTACAGTGCGAACTATATAGGTCCTCTTAAGTTGGCCAGTTTTGATATATTTTTTTTATGTTTTGACTTATAAAAATATGATTATTAGGGGTGGGTTATAGTTTTCTGATACATGTATTTTAAAAATATGATTATTAGGGGTGGGTTATAGTTTTCTGATACATGTATTTTGATCACTGGATGTAAATTGGAGACAGTTTATATAGATGCTATAGATCTCTACCTTGAGATGGTGGACACGTTCAGCTACATCTGGATGTATTTGGGAATTTGGTCTTTTCTGTTTTGGGTGTCTTTCAGACACATGAAAAGTGTAATTTTCATTCTGCTAGAATAAAAATTACGATTTTTCTTTGGAAGATAAAAAATAAAAAATACCATCAAATGAATACAATTCATAAAACTGAGGACCTGATCAATCCCAAAATTCAAGGACACGGCAAACTATAGTAATATATTATTTCCTGAACCAAAAAACATGGCAACCAACAGGCAATACCAGGGGCTAACAAATAAAAAGGAACAGAAACAGAGAACAAAGTTCAAACACATAAACGACCAACAAATCCTTTCGGGGAAAATAGACACTTCATTGTTAACAAAATCTAAAGCGTGATTACTCGCTTGAATCAAGATTAAAGACCAAAGGTAGGTCACTTCAAGAGAAACCCAATACTGCCCAAAATAAAAGAAAAAAGCCCTAACCAGTTTTTACAGAACAAACAGCAGAATGAAATCTTCGTCGGAACCCGAAATTTGCCCAGAAAAAGGAGAATTATAGAACCCAGAGCCGGTAACATACAAATACATAACACCGATATTACACAAGTTCCTGAAAATAGAGACCGACTTACAATAAGGGCACAATCACCACGCAAACCCTATTAAAAGATAGAAGACTGCACACTCTAACACTAAAGGGGTATTCCTATCAGAGAAACAAAAAGAGTTAAAAAACAACCCCGCTTAAGCAAATCTGGATAGATCAATGTTTTAATCTTCTGCGAATAAACCATTAACAAACAGAGAAAATGAAAAAACTAGTGGAAAATCAATACCTCAATAGAAAGGCGTTTTTAATCTTCTGCTAATAAACCATTAACAGACAGAGAAAATGAAAAAAACAGTGGAAAATCAATACCTCAATAGAAAGGCGCCTATAGAATAGAAGCCTATGCGGTGCTGCAAAATGTCGAAGCTGTGTGGAATTCGCTCGCTAAGGAGGAAGAGAAAGAACAAAGAGACCACGACAGAGCAGGTGGAATGATTTTCTACTTCCGAGAAGAGGGATGATCGTCGTGAGCATGCTACTTTATAATTAAATCTTCGTTTATTAAAATGAGCCCTAAAGTGGAGTTCCTTCCAAAGATCGATGCCCACTAGGTCCGCTCTAGTCGACTCAAAAATGGTACCATTGCCATTGTGGAATTGCATGACATGTTGAAGGTGTTGTATGTATGAGTGTTTCGCTATAATCTTAAAAATAGATTATTATTATTATTATTTAATAAGGTACAGTAATATTGTGGAATTGCATGATATGTTGAATGTATTGTATGATTGTTCCAAAATGCACTATGAGTGTTGACTTCGTTGTGATCTTAAAAATAGATTATTGTTATAATTATTTGTATTTAAATAAATAACAAATTATAAATTATATGGTGTATTATGAAATAGTGTTTGAGATTTATATCTTGTATTATGAAATAGTGCTTGTGATTTTAAAATCTCATTTCTTCTTATGTGTTACTTGATGTTGTTGTAAAGTTGGATTTGTAATAGTGTATAAGTCTTAATGTACAATGAAAGTTATATTAATGAAGTGTTTATATAGATAGTGTTCTTCCAACTAACGTCATGGTGAAGTGGTTATGGGATTAATATGTGTATTTGTTTAGCCTCTCTTCCCCCTTTATCTTGTTGATTTTTCAATAGGCAAGGTTTAATCATGAAGTTCATTCCATTTTAGCATTTTACTTAAACCATAGACAATTTGTTGTTCATTCCATTTTAGCATTTTACTTAAACCATAGACAATTTGTTGCAGCAACCAAGATCACAAGAAGAAACACCATGCATAAGTACACAAGAAGTATCCTCGGAAACTCTTCTCAACAAGAGAAGAAAACCCAATCAATCCTTTGCTATATTCTTCAAGAGAAAGACCTCCACCACTATAAACACCTAGCACACAAAAGAGTGCTCACAAACCCTAGAAGACTAGCGCCCAAGAGAGGTGCGCACTTTTCCCAAGAAGATGTACTTGCTGAAATTTCCAAACTCACACAAAATATATGATTCCTCAATGGGGAATCTACCTTTACTTATATTAGACTTGACCTGTCAACAGAAGTGTCTATTAGCACAACAAGGCCGACCTCTCTAACTCACAATATAATTAATAATAACCAGATTAATTATCAATTATATTAAGGTGGGGCCGACCTATACCATTTACATTACAATTAGGGTCACAGGCAGGTCTGACTCTTGCACAATATAGCAAGGGATCTCATACACCCACTAGTGCTCAGCCACTAGGGGCACATCCATAGGGATGTCCATATCTATATCTCATTGTGTCTCACAGGAGAACCACACTCACTAGTGCTCAGCCACTAGGATCACATTCACTTGTGCTCATCCACAGACACGTCCACTCAACAGATCTTCTTTCTCGTTGCATTACATAGGAGATTCATATGGATTTCATCATATCAACTCTCTGCTCAGAGGAGGCTAATACATCATCTTCATCTCTGTCTCATGACAATGAACCCAACTCTATGGGAATTCACACGGTCAGCTTGTGCTCGGCCACAGACACATCCAACTCAGCAGATCTCCTTTCTCACTGCGTTACACAAGAGAATCATCTGGAGTTCTTCTCAACTCTCTGTAAGGAGGAGGTCATCACTACGTTCCAGTTCTCTCTCAGATAGGAACCACACACACATCTTAGGGGCTCTCTCTCAAGTCGACTCAATCAGCATGTGTCCTGGAGAATGTCTCACTCAACTGTAATCATCAACACTCCCTCTCAGCTAGAGAAGAATTCTTCATCGGGTCAAGTCTCACACAGAAGTACTTCGAACTTTGTCTTGGTTGTAGTCATCAACACTCCCTCTCAACTAGGGCGGTATTCTTCACCAAGCCAATTTGGTGAAGATCTCTGCAATCTGCTCATGTGTAGGAAGGTACAACACGTGTGATGTTTTCCTCTGCATCATGTCTCTGATATAGTGATATTTTATCTCAAAGTGTTTCAATCTATCATGAAACACCAGGTTCTCAAAGAGATTTACACACAGCTCTGGTTATCATCGTAGAATCTATCTCATGATCTAGTAAATATGTCAGAAGCTTGTGAAGCCACACTGTTTTGCACACTCAATGCTATATACTCTGATTCTGTGGTACTCAAGGCCATAGAGCTTTGTTTCCTACTGCACCAGGAAGCCATGACAACCTTCATGGTAAAATAACAACTGGATGTTCTCTTTCGATCCATTGTACTTTTTGCTCAATCTGTATCGGCATATCTTGTAAACTCAAGTTCACACTGGAGGCATATCTTAGGCCATATCCAACTGTGCCTCGTATGTGTCTCAATACATGTTGTACTGCTATCCAGTGAGTTTGTCTCGGGTGACTCATGGATTGACTAAGCACATTCACTGCATAGCATGAATCAGGTCTAGTGTTAACCAGATACATCAATGATCCAATCAGTTGTGGATCAATCTCATCTGAATCATCATCATTCATTTTCTTCAAATCCATCACGATGGTTTTGTATTCTGTCATACTAAACTTCTTTAATATTCCCACTATATGTTTTCCTTGACTTAGGAAAAATCTCATCGGTCCTCTGTCATACTTCTTGTCCTAAGAAGTAGTGTATCATACTCATCCTTCATCTCGAAATCAGAAGTCAAAGATTGCTTGTAACCAACAACACGACTTCCTAAATAAGTCATCAAAATCATGCTTTCGTCACAAATGTAGTAATATAGTTTTGGTTTAGCAACACTTTTGTTGAAACCCAAACTCATCAAGAATCCATCTATCTGAAGTAGTTTCCAACTCGTGGATGGTGGTATAGATGAAAGTGCATCGGTCTACTGAATCAATATTTCTCATCATAGTTCACTCCCTCTGCATGTGATAATCCTCTGGTTATAGATCTCGCTTTGTATTTCTCGACACTTCCATCAACTACATGTTTGATCTTATAGATCCACTTGGAAGTCACCACAGACTTCCCTTATGGTCTCTGAACAATATCTTATACATAATTCTATAAGATATACTAGTATTCCTCTGTTATGGCGTCTTGCCATACCTATTCTCATGTTGCTTCTCCAAGATAAGGAGGCTCATAATCAATGAAGTGGCTCGTGACTGAAGGATAGCTCGAAAATCTCTTTTGTTTTCTCAGGATGTACCTTGAGGGGCTTGTATGTTCCTCCGCCTCCTGCAGAGTGAGCCTAGGCAGGCACTTTATGCTCTACTACAATATCTCTTGACATATCAACTGGAGCAACTAGATCAGTTGGAATAATGTATGTCTCCCTCTGAAATGTTGAAGGGAGAGAAGGTATTGTCTCACTCTCAATATCCATCTGAGATTCTCTAGATCTTTGAAAGGTTATATCTTCTTCAAGGACAACATATTTGTTTGTCTCAATCTATCGCTGACCACAGATGTAGATCTGGAATGTCTTAGAAGATTCATTGTTATCCCATAAATGTATCATTTCTCCCTGAAGGGTCTAGCTTGGACTTCTTCTCTTTGGGTACATGAAAAATACATTGAGCACCCAAATATCCTGAAGTGTTCAATCTGAGGCTTCACTATGGTGAATATTTCTTCGGGAATTATGTTTTTCAAAGTCCGGTGAAGACTCTTGTTCTGAACATATATTGTGTCATGCATGCTTCTGCTCATGGAATCATAGAATTATTATGATCATGCATTATTGCATTGGTTGCCTCAATGATGGTTATATTCTTCCTCTTTCTCAAATAGTTTTGACTCCCTCTGAGTCAAGTGACTCCCTGTGAAGGATAAACATCTTCCTTTGTTCTTAACTTGTCTGGAACAAGAAAACAAGAAGAACCAAAACAAGAATATCTCCTAAAGGAGAATAATGAGTACATCTCTGGAATCAAAACAATTTAAGGATTGTTGTCACAGTTACAACACCTACTTGTAATGTAGCAAACTTTTAGAAATATAGGTTAGAGGAATGACAATTACAACAATCAAACCTGGAGTCTTCACTTCTAGTGTGTTGTTCTTTTGAATGCACTGAGATCCCTCTAGATCCATGACTTCAGCAAAGGTTCCTTCCTCCTGCAATTACCCTTATGACAATGATACAAATAATATATATACAAGTGCATACATGAGGGTCTTGATATGATTTCTCTAATGTCACCTGGTTGATCTTTGTCCTCTGACATCTTCATGAAGAAGGTAGTCACATTGTCACCTTTTTGTATCACCTACAATAAGCCTTCCTCTGAAGTCTTGTCTTCCAGGAACTTGAAGTTGCTTGATCCATCAAGCTTATTTTCCATCATAGTTCTTGTTCATCGTAATTTTAGATTCTTCACAACCCCTTGTCAACTGGGATAGAAAAACTAACAACTAAGCTAGGCTAGCACTTTTAGGTTTTGTTGTACTTATGACTACCAACAATAAGCCTTTGAAAGATAGGAGAACACTAGTGAGCTAAAGAGCTCCTTCAACGGGTTGCAGAAACCCTAATACTGAAATTTCTGCATAAATTAGTGAAACCCTGGAAACCCTAGGGCCAAAAAGTCAAAATGCTCGAAAATGCAATTGAAAGATTGATGGAGGTGCGTTGAAGGAGATCATACACTCCTATGCACTTTTTAGCCCCAACGTCCAAGTTACAAGTGTTGAAACTCCTCAAAGAGGTAGGTCATACGGAATTTCTGGAAACCCTAGGAGGGTCATACGGTTTTACAGAAGAAAGAGAGGATGACTAAAATTTTCTTATGCAATGGGTTCTGCAAGACCTATGCTCTGATACCATGTTGATTTTTCAATAGGCAAGGTTTGATCATGAAGTTCATTCCATTTTAGCATTTTACTTAAACCATAAACAATTTGTTGCAGCAACCAATATCACAAGAAAAAACACCATGCACAAGTACACAAGAAGTATCCTGGGAAACCCTTCTCAACAAGGGAAGAAAACCCAACCAATCCTTTGCTATATTATTCAAGAGAAAGACCTCCACCACCATAAACACCTAGCACACAAAAGGGTGCTCACAAACCCTATAAGACTAGCGCCCAAGAGAGGTGCACACTTTTCCCAAGAAGATGTACTTGCTAAAATTTCCAAACTTATACAAAAGATATGATTCCTCAATGGGGAATCTACCTTTACTTATACTAGACTTGACCTGTCAACATAAGTGTCTATTGGCACAACAGGGCCGACCTCTCTAACTCACAATATAATTAATAATAACCAGACTAATTATCTTATAAATTAATTATCAATTACATTAAGGTGGGGTCGACCTGTACCCTTTACATTACAATTAGGGTTACAGGCAGGTCTAACTCTTGAACAATATAGCAAGGGATCTCATACACCCACTAGTGCTCAGCCACTAGGAGTACATCCATAGGGATGTCCATATCTATATCTCATTGCGTCTCACGGGAGAACCACACTCACTAGTGCTCAACCACTAGGATCACGTTCATATGTGCTCATCCCAGGCATGTCCACTCAACAGATCTTCTTTCCCACTACATTACACAGGAGAGTCATATGGAGTTCATTATCTCAACTCTCTACTCATAAGAGGCTAATACATCATCTTCGTCTTTGTCTCGTGACGATGCACCCAGCTCTATGGGAATTCACACGACCACCTTGTTCTCAGCCACAGGCACGTCCAACTCAGCAGATCTCCTTTCTCACTACGTTACACAGGAGAATCATCTGGAGTTCTTCTCAACTCTCTGTAAGGAGGAGGTCATCACTATGTTCCAGTTCTCTCTCAGATAGTAACTACACACCCATCTCAGGGGCTCTCTCCCAGGTCGACTCAATCAGTCTGTGACCTGGAGAATGTCTCATGCAATTGTAATCATCAACACTCCCTCTCATCTAGGGAGGAATTCTTCATCAGGCCAAGTCTCACACATAAGTACTTCGAACTTTGTTTTGGCTTTAGTCATCAACACTCCCTCTCAACCAGGGGGGTATTCTTCACCAAGCCAATTTGGTGAAGATGTCTACAATCTGCTCGTGTAATAAGGTACATCACATGTGATGTTTTCCTCAGCATCATGTCTCTGATATAGTGATATTTTATCTCAAAGTGTTTTGATCTATCATGAAACACCACGTTCTCAAAGAGATTTACACAAAGCTCTGGTTATCATCATAGAATTTATCTCATGATCTAGTAAATCTGTCAAAAGCTTGTGAAGCCACACTGCTTTGCACACTCGATGTTATATACTCTGATTATGTGGTAGTCAAGGCCACAGAGCTATGTTTCCTGCTGCACCAGGAAGCCATGACAATGTTCATGGTAAAATAACAACTGGATGTTCTCTTCTAGTCCACTGTACTTTCTGCTCAATCTGTATTGGCATATCATGTAAACTCAAGTTCACACTGGAGGCATATCTCAGGCCATATCCAACTGTGCCTCGTATATATCTCAATACATGCTTTACTGCTATCCAGTGAGTTTGTCTCGGCTAACTCATGGATTGAATAAGCACATTCACTGCATAGCATGAATCAGGTCTAGTGTTAACCAGATACATCAATGATCCAATCAGTTGTGGATCAATCTCGTCTGAATCATCATCATTTATTTTCTTCAAATCCATCATGATGGTTTTGTATTATGTCATACTGAACTTCTTTAATATTCCCACTATATGTTTTCCTTTACTTAGGAAAAATCTCATCGATCCTCTGTCATACTTCTTGTCCCAAGAAGTAGTGTATGATACTCAGATCCTTCATCTCGAAATCAGAAGTCAAAGCCTACTTGTAACCAACAACACAACTTCCTGAATAAGTCATCAAAATCGGGCTTTCGTCACAAATGTAGTAATATAGTTTTGGTTTAGCAACACTTTTGCTGAAACCCAAACTCATCAAGAATCCATCTATCTTAAGTAGTTTCCAACTCATGGATGGTGGTATAGATGAAAGTGAATCGGTCTACTAAATCAGTATGTCTCATCATAGTTCACTCCCTTTGCATGTGATAATCCTCTGGCTATAGATCTCTCTTTGTATTTCTCAACATTTCTATCAGCTGCATGCTTGATCTTATAGATCCACTTGGAAGTCACCACAGACTTCCCTTCTAGTCTCTGAACGATATCTTATACATCATTCTTTAAGATATACTAGTATTCTATTGTTATGGCATCTTGCCATACCTATTCTCATGTTGCTTCTCCAAGACAAGGAGGCTCATAATCAATGAAGTGGCTCGTGACCGAAGGATAGCTCAAAAATCTCTTTTGATTTCTTGGGATGTGCCTTGAGGGGCTTGTATGTTCCTCTGCCTCCTGCAGAGTGAGACTAGGCATGCCTTTAATGTTCTACTACAATATCTCTTGACATATAGACTGGGGCAACTGGATCAACTGGAATAATGTCTGTCTCCCTCTGAAATCTTGAAGGGGGAGAAGGTATTGTCTCACTGTCAATCTTCATCTGAGATTCTTTGGATCTTTGAAAGGCTATCTCTTCTTCAAGGACAACATCTATGCTTGTCTCAATATGTCGCGTACCAGGGATGTATATATGGAATGTCTTCAAAGATTCATTGTTATCCCATAAATGTATCCTTTCTCCCTGAAGGGTCTAGCTTGGACTTCTTTTCTTTCTGTACATGAAAAATACACTAAGCACCCAAATATCCTGAATTATTAAATCTCAAGCTTCACTCTGGTGAAGATTTCTTCAGGAGTTATGTTTTTCAAAGTCTGGTGAAGACTCTTGTTCTTAACATATACTATGCCATGCATGCTTCTGCTCATGGAATCATAGAAAGATTCTAATCATGCATTGTTGCAATGGTTTCCTCAATGATGGTTCTATTCTTCCTCTTTCTCAAATAGTTTTAACTCCCTATGAAAGATAAACATCTTCCTTTGTTCTTAACATGTCTGGAACAAGAAAACAAGAATAACCAAAACAAGAATATCTCCTAAATGAGAATAATGAGTACATCTCTATAATCAAAACAATTTAAGGATTGTTGTCATAGTTACAACACCTACTTGTAATGTAGCAAACTTTTAGAAATATAGGTTAGAGGAATGACAATTACAACAATCAAACCTGGAGTTTTCACTTCCAGTGTGTTGTTCTTCTAAATGCACTGAGATCCCTTTGGATCCATGAATCCAACAAAGGTTCCTTCCTTCTGCAATTACCCTTATGACAATGATACAAATAATATATATACAAGTACATACCTGAGGGTGTTGATATGATTTCTCCAATGGCACCTGGCTGATCTCTCTCCTCTAACATATTCATGAAGAAGGTAGTCACAGTGTCACCTTTTTGTATCACCTACAATAAGCCTTCCTCTGAAGTCTTGTCTTCCAAGAACTTGAAGTTGCTTGATCCATCAAGCTTATTTTCCATCATAGTTTTTGTTCATCATAATTTTAGATTCTTCACAACCCCTTGTCAACTGGGATAGAAAACCTAACGGCTAAGCCAGGCTAGCACTTTTAGGTTTTATTGGACTTATGACTGCCAAAAATAAGCCTTTGAAAGATAGGAGAACACTAGTGAGCTGAAGAGCTCCTTCAATGTGTTGCAAAAACCCTAATATTGATTTTTTTGCAAAAATTAGCGAAACCCTAGGGATAAAAAGTCAAAATGCTCAGAAATGCAATTTGAATCTTGTTGGAGGTGCGCTGAATGAGGTCGTACACTCCTATGCACGTTTTAGCCCCAACGTCTAAGTGACAAGTGCTGAAACTCCTCAAAGAGGTAGGTCGTATGGAATTTATGGAAACCCTGGGAGGGTCATACGGTTTTGTAGAAGAAAAAGAGGATGACTAAAATTTTCTTATGCAATGGGTTCTTCAAGACCTATGCTCTGATACCATGTTGATTTTTCAATAGGCAAGGTTTAATCATGAAGTTCATTCCATTTTAGCATTCTACTTAAACCATAGACAATTTGTTGCAACAACCAAGATCACAAGAAGAAACACCATGCACAAGTACACAAGAAGTATCATGGGAAACCCTTCTCAACAAGGGAAGAAAACCCAACCAATCCTTTGTTATATTCTTTAAGAGAAATACCTCCACCACCATAAACACCTAGCACACAAAAGGGTGCTCACAAACCCCAGAAGACTAGCACCCAAGAGAGGTGCACACTTTTCCCAAGAAGATGTACTTGCTGAAATTTCCAAACTTACACAAAAGATATGATTCCTCAATGGGGAATCTACCTTTACTTATATTAGACTTGACCTGTCAACAGAAGTGTCTATTGGCACAACAGGGCCGACCTATCTAACTCACAATATAATTAATAATAACCAAATTAATTATCTTTTACATTAATTATCAATTACATTGAGGTGGGGCCGACCTATACCCTTTACATTACAATTAGGGTTACAGGCAGGTCTGACTCTTGAACAATAGAGGAAGGGATCTCATACACCCATTAGTGCTCAACCACTATGGGCACATCCATAGGGATGTCCATATCTCTATCTCACTGCGTCTCAGAGGAGAACCACACTCACTAGTGCTCAACCACTAGGATCATGTTCACCTATGCTCATCCCAGGCACGTCCACTCAACAGATCTTCTTTCCCACTGCATTACACAGGAGAGTCATATGGAGTTCAGCATCTAAAATCTCTACTCAGAGGAGGCTAATACATCATCTTCATCTCTGTCTCATGATGATGCACCCAGCTCTATGGGAATTCACACGGTCACCTTGTGCTTAGCCAGAGGCACGTCCAACTCAACAGATCTCCTTTCTCACTGTGTTACACAGGAGAATCATCTGGAGTTCTTCTCAACTCTCTGTAAGGAGGAGGTCGTGACTACGTTCCATTTATGTCTCAGATAGGAACCACACACCCATCTCAGAGGCTCTCTCTCAGGTCGACTCAATCAGTCTATGTCCTGGAGAATGTCTCACGCAACTGTAATCATCAACTTATCTTACATGTTGCGTGAGTGCATACAAATAATAAACAATGAGATACGTTATGTGTACAAATAATAAACAATCGTATACATTGTCTTTGGCGTCTTGGAAAAGTTTATAAGACTTTAAAATGTCCTCTTATTTTGTCATCCCACATCAATTGTGAAATCTGACCCACAACAACATATAAGTCTCAACATACCATTATCTGTATGCTAATGGGGGTGTCCAGGAATGTGGTTGTCTTCCTACTAACATAATATTTGATTAGTTGTGGGATGAATATATGTGTTTGCTTAGCCCTCCCCCATCCTCCTCTTTAGGTGTTTGTGTGAATAATAAATGGTGTTAAACATCATTTATTGTGTCTTTGAATAGTTTTTATGACTTTATAATCTCCCCTCCTCTTGTGTGTTATCCTACATTGGTTACGAGATCTAGTTTACACCAATATATAAGTATGTACGTAGCATGATCATTATGCCAATGGGGTGTCCACAAAGATAGTGCCTCTTTGTAGTTGTCTAATCCTGTAGAAAACTGCACTTTTCAACCTTGTGAGGAAAATTCAACATAAAAAGGGCTCTATTTGCTAGAAAATTAATATATTGTGTGGCCCTCATACTAATAATGGTTGATTGGTTGTGGGATGGATACACAAACATACTCAGTGTCCTTTTCCTTTATAATGAGATACATCATGTGTAACATCCTGGAATGGTTTTTATGACTCTAAAATATTCTAAAAATAAAGTTTATAAAATATGATATAAACATTTTAATAATTGATATTTTTTATACAATACTTATGTTGACAATTAACTCAATTATGGTGATCTAATGTTTTGTAGCATTAAATTTGTTTCCATACCATGAATTGTCCTTGTGAGTCTTTACCCATGTCTTTATCTTACAATAACCTGCCATGTTCCTCTCCCATGGTTTCACATGCCTCTATTATCAAAGTTGTTGAAAATGTTAATATAAAATATGCACTCGTAGAATGTCATTTTGAGTAACCTCGGTGGGTTAGCTCAAGTGGTTCAGTATTGTGAATTACAAGTAAGAGGTCGCAGGTTCAAGTCCCTAGGTTGGCTGCCTTTGTGGATACTGTGAGTCTCACTTAATGTCCTCTCTAGGTTAGGTTGTCAAAACTACAACCGGTCGGTTTACCCTGGGTACCATCTCGGGAATGGGGGGAAGTGCTAGGTGGGTTTCCCCAAGATGTGCATCATTGAAAATATATAATTAAAATGCTAAAATTAAAAAAATGCCAATTGGTGTGGGTAGAATTGAAGAAAGCACGGGCAATAACAATAGTTTAACACAATGTGGTAATAAACATGAAACGACTTTAGCGCACAATGTACACTTTTAGTGTAGAACTCTAAGAGCACTTCAACACAAAAGTTCAGATGATATTACACAAATTTAACTTCATTAAATTTGATCCTTGACTCAATCAATTTTGATTATTGTGGACATTTGAGGAGAACTAGGCGAACTTTGATCCTTGACGTGGTCATATTTGATCACATGCATGCACATATGTATGTATATGTATGTATTTGCCTCATCTATTCGAGGTCGATTAGTAGGCCAATTGAGGGTTGGTTAATTCAATCAATTCAACCATATTAAATTGTTATGTGTGTTGAAGAGCTAGAGATCCATTTTTTAATCTGAACTCAATTTTAGTTTTGCATATTGACATTAATGTTGAGAATATGATTTTTTTGATGTTATGAAGGTCTTTCATAACAAACTAGGGTTTTTTGTGGCTTAGCTTTGCACGTGTTGTTTGCATTAATCTCATCATTACTTTCCTACTAAATTAGTTGGCTCGCAATGGCCCCGGTGGCATTTTTTTACTATCACGGGGCCTTCAAGTGCTCAATAATGAACAATTCAATCTATAAAATGTTGTTTTTATTCACAATATTGCATATGCTAGCTATGAGCACAACAATGTCGCCAGAGGCTCCCCCAAAGTATCTCTCTAGGGTGTTTCACAAAGTAAACCATTGGGGTTTTTTTGTTAATGAGTATATTGAATTCTATGCCAATCTTAAAAGGCACGCATTACTTATGCACTTACTCTTAACAACATTATTGAGGCTTGGGTCAAGGAGGTATGGGAACCCTGTGATTGATGATGTTTAAGCACCTAGAGCTTGACAATAGGCTTTTTTTCAAGAAGTGTTGCCTTGCACTGCCATTATGTCTCGCAACCCCTATCTTTGTCGAAACACCTTAGTGGTGTTGTCCCCATTTTTAGAATTCCTTTGTTGGATGGTCTCCTTAGTTATATTTCCTCGTGTAGGTTGAGTTCCCCAACATACCCATACAATTATGGATTTTTTTGGATTGCATTTATGTGTAAATTTGGGGGGTTATCCATCATGAGTTTTCTCATTTTCTTAAATCTAACCCCAAAAGAGGGTTTGTCTAAGAGTCAACCTATCAAAAGATTTGAAGAATTTTATCTCCATCCAAGTCGAGGACAAAGAATTAGATAACTAGTGAGGTATTAGAGTACTAGGTATGTATTAGAGTATTAGAGAACTAGGGAGGTATTAGAGTATTAGAGTACTAGAGAGATTTGGTATTTCTCTATGATAGTAAGTTTTAGAAACATCTAAGAAAATTACAAGTGCATTAGCTTAGCCCATCCCAAACTGTGTAGATCATAGAGGAAGGTGCAATGCAATTGGCACAATTGGATGGACAACTAAGATAGAATGGGTGAATAGAACATACCTTAAACCCTACTCGGCCCCGAACCCAAGTTGACCTTCCCTACTCCCCTTTGGGGGGGCGGGGTAAGTCAATGTACCATAGAAACAATTTAATTTGAATAATTTAATTTCATTCATTTAGTTCCAACAATTAAATTCCACCAACTCCAATTCTAAAGATTTAATTTTTTTGTTGTTTGTGTTGTTTTGTAGGTCTAGGAATAAAATGTTAACAAGTATATAGTTATGCAGGTCAATTGCTCCACCACATATGACATCTCTATGGTTAGGGACTCGATAATAACTAGAGATCTACAAATGGGATGGGAAGCGTATTGCGATATTCTCGAAAATTGCAAAGTTAATGGAATGCAAATCATGGGGGTGCAAAGTCAACGTAAGGTAAGTCATCTACATTGGAAAGTCTCTACTTTGAAAACTTACACTTGTGATCCAGTTGGATATTGGTGGCCACCCACCTATTCCAACTGGCTCCTCTTGACGATTTTAATCGAGCACGTTTCTCTATAATGATGACATTTCTTTGTAATTGTGGGTTCTGCACTTCTGGGGATATCATGAAGCCCTACACAACATCTAGGTGGATATTGGTGGCTACCTACCTATTCCAACTGGCTTATTTTGGAAGTTTTCATGTCAGTACATCTTTATGTACTTCCAGGGCCGTTTTGGGGCCCTAAACAGTGTTTTTTTGGCTTGCCACAATCAAACCGTAGACGAAATTTAAGCTTGAGAGCATAATTGGTATTCCTCGAAAAGACCTTTCCAACGAGCTGTCACACACCTAAAATGGAGATCGTATGCAAAAGTTATGTCCCCAAGAATTTGAGGTACAAACTGACCCATCAAGGCCGATGTAACTTTTGGCATTTCACCTCTTAGGGTTGGGTTTTTGGATGTCTAGGGTTTTGGCATTCACGAGTAATGTTAAAAAGGCCTCTGGATCCTCATTGTAATCACTCTGTTCAGACGAATGTGCGTAGCATACACATATCTTCTCAAAGATAGCTACCACCATTTGAGCAAGTTCTTTTCAATTCTGCAGTTTTACTATTTCAACATATTTTCTTTATTCGATAGAAGTTATTGTTCACTGGATATTTGTTGTTGTTCTCCATATCTTTATGTTATTGTATTCAATCTGTTATTCATTTCATTCCGCTCATAAATATGGATCAGTGGTATTAGAGCGATCTGGTCTTCATTTGTTTTTCTTTGTGCTTGTCCCCGACAAGATCTGGGTACAAGAAGTTGGGTCTCGAACCAGTCGAGCCTTTACAAGATCGGTCGTGCTGAGCCCGACAACAACTCACGGGGGATGAGAAGAAATATGATAGAGCATGAGATCCTTTTAAATTGTTGCTCGAGGAATCCCTTGCACGAAAAAGGGACGAAATGATGGACAACTTTGCACAAATCCTTTGACGATTGACCACAGGAGATGCATCTTCATCAAGCGGCCATGCAACCCCCTTCAAGGTACAAGTAAATTTTGATACTCTATTATTTGAAGGATTGATAGATGCAGATGATGTAGATAAATGTTTGAATTTGCTCGAAGGGTATTTTTCGGTCCACAAATTTTCCGATAGGGAAAAGATTACTTTTGCACTCCTCAAGACCGTCCCCCATGTTAAGGATGGGTGGGATACTTACTCTGAGAAAAGGGCCACAGAGGAATATGCAATATTTGTGGTCACCCCTACATGGGATTCTTTCAGGGATGCCATTAAAGAACAATACTACCATGTTGGAAGCTACAAGGACCAATACACAAGATGGACCATGTTGTGTCAGGAAAGGGACGAGATGGTACCAGATTTCACCAATATTTTCCATACCCTACGCACCCAAATGGGTATTAAAGGCTCTGAATGACATCTAGTGCTCAAATACCACGATTGTACGCATAGATACATTCAAACATAAATGGATTTTTGGACATCGCATCATTAGGTGCAACTTATAGATATGCTTTCGAGATCGAGCATAAATTTAAGCAGAAGAGGCGAGCGTTTGGATCTGCAAACTCCTCACAATCGAAGTAGGGAAAAGGCAACACCAACCCACAAAACAAGGGACAGAGAAAAGATGGCCACTCTCAGGACAACCAGTCCAAGCCACAATCCAAGAAGGGTAGTGAGAAGTCGAAGAAGGACACTGAAAAGTGGTGTGAATACCATAAAATCCCTTGGCACAACACCCAGAATGTCACTCCAAGCAATCATTGGTGGCCGAGCTGAAAACTCAGAGGCAGATTCTGACTCTGAATCAAATCCAGAAGGAAGGAAGTGAATTATCAATGTCGAAACTAGTGCCACTGTCGCTACCACCAAAGTTTAGCCAAGCAAACCAGAAGAAACAGAGGAAGGGGAACGCCTCTTTCACTCACAGATGTGGGTAAAGGGGGCTCCACTTCATTTCATTGTCGATAGCGGCAGTCAAAAGAACTTGATCTCAACAGAGGTCATCAAGTGGTTGGACCTGCTGATGATATCGCACCCGCAACCCTACACTATTGGTTGGTTATGCCAAGGAAGAGATCTTCGCGTTAGTCAACAATGTCGTCTTCCCTAAGGCATCAAGCCCTTCAAAGACGAGGTATTGTGTGATATTGCTCCCCTTGAAGTTTGTGATGTTCTTTTAGGCCAACCATATTTTTGGAAGAGACATGTTGTGTATGAGTCTAGACCCCGTAGTGTTATTATTACTTTGGGTAGACAATTGTACATGATACCAGAGGTAGCACCACCTGCCATTATTTCTTTAGTCTATGCTAAGCAATGCAGTAAGGTCATTTTATAGACCGAGAAGTTCGTCTTCTTTGTGATCCATGCTCGCAGTAAGCAAAAGGTCGTCACCACATCCGTGACCTCTACACAGAGCCTCTCTTTGCAGCAGAATCAAGTGGATGGGATCATGGAAGAGTACAAATACATCTTCTCCTCACCTATCGGGGTATTGACGCACTGCCAAGTCAAGCATCCAATTGATTTAACCCCCGGTGCACCTCTACCTAATGGACCAGTCTATCGTTGCTCATTGATGGAAAATGACGAAATCAAGCATCAGATCCAAGAGTTGCTTCAAAAGGGGCACATCTGACCTAGCTCCTCCCCTTGCAGAAGCCCGATTGAACTGGTGCAGAAGAAAGACGGGACCTGGTGGCTCTGCATTCATTACAAAGCATTAAATAAAATCACAGTTAGGAACCGGTACCCAATTCCCTGAATTGATGACCTTCTTCACCAACTCGAGGGGCCAAAGTTCTTCAACAACATTGACCTAAAGTTTGGCTATCACCAGGTTCCCATCGAACCGATTGATGTATGGAAGACAACTTTCAAATCTAAAGAAGATCTCTTAAAATGATTGGTCATGCCCTTTTGCTTAACAAATGCACCAACAACTTTCA
>CBVK0100352941.1:0-20325 GCA_900067695.1 Picea abies
CAAAAAATACATCGGCCCTCAGGCCTGTGCCACATCATGGTACAAAAGTCAGCTCACCAGCCTATCAAAACTATAAACAATACAATAAGGGGACCTCTATCGCACCCCCAGTTGCCCCTCCCTCAGGAGGAGGTGGTGGCCCACCCCCACCTGCCCCAGGCGGTGGTGGTGGAACATCCGCAGGACCACCCTGCCTAGGCGGCAAGCGTCCACTCGTCATCGCAGCAAGCACAGCTACTCACCGCATGATCGACCGCCATGGTGGCGGTAACCCGATGCACTGCTCCAGGAACTCCTCATCCTGGATCCATATCCACATGCCCTCAGGCACGTCCTGCAACACCATCCCAAAACGACGGTGTATATCCTCCAAGTCTACTCCGGTTGCCGTCGGAGGATCATGTGATGGCCCAGCACCCGGGTCATCAAAACGGTGCCTCCTCATCGGTCTCTCGGTCTCTGCTGGTGCCCCCGCCGCCTCATCCCGTGGCTGCCTCTCTCCATGTGGAGGTCTCCCCTCTCGCTGCACCGGCAGTCTATATAACTCCACCTCACGCCCGCGAGGTGCCAAATTTGCACATACACAAAACACGCAACAACAGATGGTATCAGTGTCTATACGTCAAACATATGCAATGGTATATCAAAAACATAGCGTCACTCAAAACACACAAGTACACAACATACCTCTGTGATCAAAAACCTCCCCAAGAGGCAATACCATATCTGGGTCTCCCTAGAAGTCAACCCCAGCATAGGGGAACTGTAGAATATCTGTCGCCATATCTGCGCCGCCTGCGTAGAAAAATAGTGTCCGCCTTCGCCACCACCGTGGCGAACCAAAATCGCGTACCATCGCCTCAGTTGAGGCTCTTGCACCCCAGGCGCCTCCAGTAACACCCTCGGGCACAGCATCGGCACCCTCTCCAGGAAATAGGCCACCAGGATGGAGCCAAAAGCGAACTCCCCAGAGCCTGTGGATCGACAACGGTCCAGCTGCGTAATCATCTGCGCATGAAGGGTCAAACCCTAGGCGAACCACTCACGGCCCACCACCACCCTCTCCATCAAACTCAGCTCGCCACCACTAATCTGGTGGGTCGCTCGAGACCCATACACTCGAACTATCATCGCTGCTATGCAGCAATGCAGCAGGGCATCTATCCCACTGATTTTCACTGATGACCCAGTCATATAATGCTCATATGAGCAGTATCTCTCGGCGACAGTGCGCAGATCAGTGTTTCTCGATAGCACAGGCACTGTCGGCAACGGTGTTCCCTGGAAGGGGAGCCCATTCAAGAAATAAATGTCCTCCACCGCAGTGAAGGCGATCTACTCTCCTCGCACGAGGAAGCAGTGTCGATCTGGGCTCCACATCGCGATCAGAAACTAGAGCAAACCCTCCTGGGCCCGTATCAAAGGGCACTCAAAAAACTTTAGCAACCCACTGGCTGCTAAAGATGCTCGAACTACAGGCCTGGCATCGGCCACAGCATCTCGTAGTTGCGACCAGTCTCGCTCACGCCACCGCACATCCATGGTCACTGCTCGCCACCTACACACAACCCAGAGTCCTATATTAGCTTAGGCAATCACCCAACACATCAAATAAGCTAATTTTTCACCCTGAAACCTCACCTCAAAGGTGCGGTTTTACCACCCACAGGCGCGCACACATGCGCACCTGTTCACTATACAGGCGCGCATGTGTGCGCACCTGTTTTTCCCACAGCCGCGGTCATGAGCGCACCTGTTCACCATATAGGCGCACTCTAGCGCACGCCTGTCCAACCCACAGGCGTGCTCTCGAGCGCGCCTATTCACCCCACAGACGCGCACTCATGCGCGCCTGTCTACCCTACAGGTGCGTCCCTAGGGCGCGCCTTAATTTCCTTCTCACGCGCACACATGCGCACTTTTTCAGTGTACAGGCGTGCACTCATGCGTGCCTTCCACTGAGTCGCCCGCGTGTGTGGGCCCATCCTCTACCCAAAAACCCCCTAAAACTCCCGTATGACCCCCCATACCTACCCTACCCAAAAATTGGAAACCTATAGCTATGCAGGATGTTCAGACCACTAACCTGAAACTCTCACGCCATGAATCGGGTACCTCGTGCTCTCGGAATCATGCAATCTCCTCTAACTCTGCTCGAAAACTCACTGAAGCAGTAGGTACAAATGAGGTGGCAATGTGGGCCCTACAGCTATATATAGGCCTTTTTCCAAACTTCCACTCACCATTTCGGGAGCCCACGGCGTCCATTTCTCGAACCATCTTCAGCCATGGGATCAGCGTCCCGCCACCTACATCATGACTGTCCCCGGGCCACTTTTCATCCTAAGCCCCTGGGGCGCCTTTTTTTCATATCCTGGCCAGGTACGCACGCGCATTGTCACATTTATCTCATACATGTTCATATTTGTTATTATCTTCAGATATGGTTCACTCTGGGTATTTGGTTGTTCTGTGTGCAAGTACTTGGTCATCATCTCTCCACATCATTCCTTCAGGTATATACTCCGCACTGGCATGTAGTCTCTCCCACTGTATTGCATTTACATCCCCAATCACACCCCTTGATTTTGGCCTTTAGGATACCCTTTTTTCCGGCTCTGCAGTACTCACACCTCCATTTGCATTTTTGGTACTGGTACCTGGTAGTTTTCTTACCCACATGATTCATCTCATTCATAGCACCTTTTTGCACTTTTGACACTCATGCTGCTCTTTATTACCCTTTAGGGATGGGAGTCCCCGTAGCCTTTCATCATGTTGCGAATTAACCACATACTTCTTCTCCTCATTTTGCTAGCTTCCCATATGGACTCCCAGCACATCGCTTTATGGTCATGTTCTTTTTACCTACACCTCCGCAGGATCATGAACCCACCATTTCATCCACCATCAGTTTGCCCATCTGCGAACCTATCTTCATTTCATCTACCTCATACAGAAACTCGCCAATGGGGCCCCCACCCTTCATCATTTTTCCCAGAAATTTTTTCCCTCCCTGGGGCACTCATTTCCCACTGGGGCACCTGTTTCTATATTTTGTACATCTTTCCCACATTTATTCATTATTTGTTGTACAGATGCCTTTCTTTTTCGTCCTTTACTGTTGTCGTCACCATTGGCGACCTGCTTTCCTTTTGGCCACACGCAACCCATGTCACCCTTGGTTGGAGCATTACTTCTCATTTACCCTCACTGACATCGTCTATATCTTCAGAGTACTACCCAGATCACTTACCTATACCCTCTGAATTTGTTCACCTTGTCCCACCTCTGGCACAACTTATCCTCGGTCTTGGCGTCCCCCTGACACTCGACCTTGTCACACAGTTGTGGCCACTGTTTGTCTCACACATCCTCCAGCCAAGTGCAGTCTTGAGTCTTCCCACTTCTTGACTTCATCCATGTACCTCTGCCACTTCCTCACCATAGTAGATTCCGGGAAGCCCTTTGCTTCTGGGAGTCGCGTCCCCCTTTTTGTCGACATCAGCAAAATTTTTCGAAAGGGCGACAGTATCTTGATTCTCATTCTCCTATCAATGAGATATCTTGGACGGCACAGAGGGAAACACCATTGCTCCCTGACGTCGTTGACCCCCATAACATTCGACGCCAACACTTTCTCATGTTGCGGTGGGTCTTACTTTGCTACTATTGCAGTTTTTCTTATCCGTTGCCGAAGACCTCTGAACTTGGTAGGGCCACCAATGCCCACATCATCGTCGCTGGTTACTTCCGCGACCATTACCGTTGGTTCAGAGTATGTTCCATTGCATAATTGTCTTCTGCCTTTATCATTCTTCCCCCGAGGGCACTGCAGTTGTCTACATCAACATTTCAGAGTTACATTACACGAGCATGGGGCATGCCCACCTTGTTTGTACACACTTGTATATTGATACACACCTTGTGGAAAGTCAGGATCTACAGGTTCCTTTCTTCTCCAAAGGATCGCTCTACGCGGTCTCATTCTTGCTCTCCCTTACAACACCATCCTCAGCAAAAGAAACATTGATGGATTTCGGCTATACGTTTTGCTCCTAACCTCACCCATCAGGGGGCATCTGTTATCACTGAAATTTCATCCGCACGTGACGAAAAGAACTCCACATCATCAAAACAGGACTGGAGTCATTCATGGCACAGGATTAATGCCACAGCATTGCAAAAAGGGTCAAAAACTATACCAAATGACCAAAAATTTGAAGGGCGCTTTACATCATCTGGGTGCGCGCGCGTATGCGCGTAATAGCATCGTACAAAGCGTGCATATGTGCACAAAGCGCGGTTGTTGGGCAAAAAACCCGCGCACCTGCTAAACGGTGCATTTATTGAAATTGATCGGCCTCCCAACCACTAATGGATCAGCTCCCAAGTTGATTTGACACCAAATCCGAGCTCAATCCTCATGGTGGGCTGGTCAAAGACCTAATTTTTCCCTAAAGAGCCTCTTTTCACATTCAAAAGAGGTCACATAATAACCCAATGATTGGCTATAAAAATCCATGAATGACCACCATTTTCTCAAGGAATACTTTGTATTTTTATGCTGCTGAGATTGCTAAGGACTCATTCTTTGGCAATACACATCACAAGCTGCATTTCATAGAGCTATTCACCCCTCACTTGAGTGAATAATCTTGGAGTTATTTCACCCACTTTTTCATCTTTTCATTGTAAGGAGAGCAAGCTTTGAGGGCCTCAAGATCTAACCTTTTACCTTACAGCTGTCATGCCTAGCAGAGCCCAACTGGGCATGTAAGCACTCTTAATTTGCTCACCTAGTGATGAATTGGGTGCAAACACTGGTGTTGCGCCTCTTTCATCACCTTGGTGAGAAAAATAGAGGTGCTTACAAGCTTAGTTGGGTCTGCTGAGCAGGACAGCTGCAAGGAAAAGAGTTAGGGAAAGAAAATAAAAACTACATTTAAGAATTAAACTAAGAGATGCAATAAAAACGAAATTCATGAGCATAGTGACATAGAAACAAAAAGAACCATAAGACCCATGTCACCAATGTTGAGGCTGATCTATTAGTGAAAATAAAGCACCAAGAAGAAAGGGGACTATGAGTCCCTTCTTCCTCCAAGGGAGGGCTCTTGTACCCCCACTAGCTAGCTCTTCTTACAACAAAAGAAAAATGGAAAATGATGAAAGAACTCTTTAAAAATCCACTCAATGGGTGAGATGGATTGTCCAATGCAATGGTGCCAATATGCTCTTGACAAGGATGGAGTCCTCAAGACAATAGAGGCAGCATAACATTACTTTGAATTCCTTGAAAAATGAGGTGCATCCATGGCCTTTTTATAGCACTCCTTTGGGTTATTGTTTAACTGCTCTGTAGTGTGAAAAGAGGCCAATTAGGGCATTCCTAGGTCTTTGACTAGCCCACCAGTTGGATCCAGTCCAGATTTGAGGGTCAAATCGACTTGGGAGCTGAACCATAAGTGGGTGGGAGGCTGACCACTCTCATAAATGCATCGTTTAGCAGGTGCGCGGTTTTTTGCGATAACAGTAGCACATCGTGTGCATGCGCACTATTTCAACATTCATGTTTCGCACATGTGTGCGCGCGCCCAATGTCTGCATAGCGCTCTTCAATTTTTCACTACTTTGTATAGTTTTTGACCCTTTTTTGAATGTTTTAGTATTAATTCATGTCCATGGATGACTTCATCACTGTTTGACGATGTTGAGTTCTTGTAACCATGTGCGGACAAAATTTCAGTGATAACAGATGCCCCCTGATGGATGAGGTTAGGAGCATATGTATAGCCAAAATCCATCAATGTTTCTTCTACTAAGAATGTTGTTGTAAGAGAGAGAAATAGTGGGATCATCCAGAGTGATCCGTTGGAGGGAAAAAGGAACCGGTAGGACCTGATCTTCCATGAGGTGTGTAAAATAGAAAACTGTGTACAAACGAGGCGGGCATGCCCCATGCTCGTGTCATGTAAATTTGAAAAAATATGACTGAAGTGTTGGTGTAGACAACTACAGCACCCTCGGGGGCGGTCGTGATAAAGGAAAAAGACAATTCTGTAGATGAACATACTTTGAATAGTAGGCAGTGATCGCGGTAATAAGTATCACCGATTATGTGGGCATTGATAGCCCAGCCAAGTTCAGAGGTCCTTGGCAAATGAAAGAACTAACTGCAATAGTCGCAAAGTAAGACCCACCGTAACATGAGAAAGTGTTGGTGTCGAATGTTATGGGGGTCAATGACAGCAAGGAGCAATGGTGTTTCACCCTGTGTCGTTTGAGATCTCTCATTGAGTGGATAATGAGAATCAAGATACTGTCGCCCTTCTGGAAAACTGTGTTGATGTCGACAAAAAGGGGGATGCGACTCCCAGAAGCAAATGGATTTGTGAAATCTACTAGGTGAGGTGAGGAAGTGGAGGAGGTACATGGACGAAGTCAATATGTGGGAAGACTCAAGACTGCCCTTGGTTGGAGTATGTGTGAGATAAAAAGTGGTTGCAACCGTTCAACGAGGTCAAGTGTCAGGGGGACGATAAGACCGGGGATAAGTTGTGCCAGAGGCAAGACAAGGTGAACAAACTTAGAGGACAGAGGGAAGTGGCCTGTGGGGTACTCTGAAGATATGGACGATGTCGGCAAGGGTGGATGATAAGTGGTGCCCCAACCAAGGGTGACATGGGTTGTGTTGGCCAAAAAAGGGAAGAAGGTCGTCAAAGGTGACGACAAAAAGGGAATGTAATTGTTGGAAACAAAGGTGTTTGTACAATAAATAAAGAATAATTTGGGATAAGTGTACAAATACAGAAACGGGTGCCCCAATGTGATATGGTTGGCCCGAGTAGGGCATAATTTGCTCGGAGAACTGATGGAGGGTGGGGGCCCCATGGGTGGGTTTCTGTATGAGGTAGGCAAAATGAAGGGAAATTTGCAGATGGGTAAATGGATTGTGGATGAAATGGAGAGTTCATGATACTGCAGAGGTGCAATCCAAAAATAGAACCGTGAAGAGATAATCTAGGAGTCCGTTGGGAAAGCTAGCAAAAATGAGGAGAAGGAGTATGTGGTTGATTCACGACATGATGTATGACTATCAGGACTCCCATCCCTAAAGGGTTTTTAAAAAAACAGTATGAGTGTCAAAAGCGCAAAAGGGTGCTATGAATGGGACAACTCATGTGGGTAAGAGTGCTACCAGGTGACAGTACTGAAGATGTAAATCGAGGTGTTGGTACTGCAGAGCCAGAAATGGGGATCCTAGAGGCAAATGTTAGAGGGTGTGACTGGAAATGTAAGTGAGATTCAAAATGACTACATGCCAGTACTGAGTATATACCTGAAGGAGTTGTGTTGATGTATGATGACCAAGTACCTGCACACATGAAAACCAAATACCCGACGTGAACAATATCTGAAGAGAATCGAACATATGAGCATTTATTTGATAATTTTGAATATGCGCATGTGTACCTGAGTGTGTCATGGGTAGATGCTCCGTCAGGAAAACAGGGAAATGATCACTAGATGGAAATGTTTGTATAAGAGGTTGAAGGTGGTTTGGAAGATAGAGCTTATGGGCTCATTTATCAAAAAATAAAAGTGGGAAAAGGGCTTAGATATGGACGGTGGGGCCATAATGCCATCCCAGTGTTATTGACACTATGGATGATCGGGCGGTAATTTGGGGGGAGGACATGTACTTCCCCTTTACTCGAGGAATGATGAAGAAGTATAATGAATCACATTCACAGGAGCATTGGTATGGAGTGTCGGAGGAAACTCAGGAAGATATGTGTGGTGTGTCGTGGCTAATGTGTGGCAGACATATGGGATAGATGGGCAATGGTGTGTATAATGGATATAATTTGAACATATGGTGCAAGCGAATTTGGTTCGCATCCCTTTTCTACTTGAGTTAGGGGAGGTAGCGACAGTACTTGCGATAGAGGTGAGCGGTGATGGTGTTGGATTGAGTGGAATTAGGTTTCGTAACTTAGGTAGAGATGGGCATTTCTGGGTTGGGTGTCCATCTTTCTTACATAGCACGCAAGGAGGTTGGATGCATGGGGGGAATGGAGTTGTGGGCTCCTTCTTCTTCCGCCTGTCCCCAGCTGTGGCAGGGAGGTTAGCGAGTGGGAGTGTAGTGGGAGTAAGTATGGGAATCGTCATGGGGAGTCCTTCTGTTTGGGGGGGAAGGGATGGTTGAGGAACCATCTCTGGTGGATGTAAATACCAAACTGGAATTGCCAACACCATATTAGGGAGAGTAAGCATTGTGGCTACTTGGAAAGCTTGTATGCCTGGTGGAGGGTAAAAGAAGGGGGTTTGAGTAATGGCTTGGGGAACTGTCTCCCAAACTGAGATATGGCCCTGGGGAGAGGTGAACTCGTGAACTGGTGGAGTCGACGACTTCGCAGGAGGCTCATGAGGGGGGACCTCTGTGACTAGTGGGACGTCATATATGATAGAAGTCTTCCTAAGAGGAAGGGTATCCTCCATTTCAGTTCATTTAGAGGAAACTACACACACTTGTGCTGAAAAAGATGGGTTTATGAATGGTCTTATTCCCTGACAAGTGCCCAACATGGGTGGGTCTTGGAAGAATCCAGGGATGATGTTGGCAACTGGAAATTTATTCGGGCTAACATGAACAAGGGGGAGGATGTTATCAATGTTGGCGGAATGGTTAGGCTTGTAATGTGTAAGTTGGTTGATGGTGACAATCTTCCCATTATGGGGGAACATCATTGTACGAAACACAGAAGAGGCGACCGCCTTCATAGCATACATGTAGTTTCATCCGAACAAGATATTGTAATCAAGTTGGGCATCGATAACTTCAATGTCAATGAAGATGGTTTTACCCCTAAGTTCTATGGGGACATTTTGGCAAATCCCTGTGGAAGATGTTGGTCAACCGTCGTAATCTCGAAGGGTGATGGTAGAGGGTACTAGCTCAAGGGAGCCAATTTTTTTCCATGCGTCTTTAGACATGATGCAGGTGGATGCACCTTCATCGATGATACACCAATAAAATGTGGTGTTCTATATCTTAACTGGTATCTGGAAGGATACTTGGGTGGGAAGACATGGTTCTCCGTTATCTGGATCAAATGTGATTATTTGGGTGTCAGCTGTGTCGATTGCCCCCAAGGCAGAAAGCAAGGATTTTCTCTGTGATGGGCAGGTTTGGAGGACCTCCAATACAAATATGGCTACAGGAGATTGGGCTAAGTCATCAACCAGACTATAATTATGAGTAGCCTTAGCATGAGGGTTATGTACATGCCGTCGTAAAGGCATACGTGGTATGCGAGGAATGGGTTTCGCGTTAGGATGGGGAATCATCAATGGTTGTCCTGTGGTAACTAGCCGTGTTTCTGAGGTGGTTGGGGTAGAGGCAGGAGGCATACCATATTGACGATTGCAAGTTTGGAGAAGAATTTATTCACTAGTGAGGAGGATACTACGATCAACTGAATGCCTGGGTTGAGTGGCACCCAGGGTTGCATACTGCCCCATTTGTGGTGGGGCAGGGTTGATCACTTGTTGGGTGTTCATCATACCTTGGTATGGAATGGGGTTCTACAGTATAGCTGGGGGGGGTTGTTGCACGTATTGTTGTGGGGCCTGCTGAGGGGAAGTTGGTGTCAGAGGGCCCTATGAGTGCATGGATGCCCTCATCCATTGGAGGTCAGGAATTTGAGGGCAATGGTGAGTGTAATGTCCATACTTATTACATATGGTTCAAGGAAAGTTAGTTCAAAGATTGTTGTTCTTCCCTTGGTGTGGTATACTGGTATTGATGCCCCCTTTGGGGTCTTGGTATTGGTTGCCCCCAGTAGATTGGTGTTGTGGGGGTTGATTCCCACCTTGACCTGGGTTGTTGTTATTCTTGTTCCATCGTTTTTTCTTGGCGTTGTTTGACGGATGGGTTGGATTAGTCATATTCATCTGTTCAAAATTTTGGTATTGTTGAACGGCAGAGGGTTGAACAAAATTCACCCCCGCATGTGGATGTGGGGGAGCTATGGGTTGTGGGGGACCAGGAAATGGGAAGTATGGATTTTGTGGTGGTAACAATCCATAAGGTACATAAGAAGGCGTAGTGCTTTCACTAGTACTATAATCTGAGGTAGAGGGAGCACCAGAGTTTGTTTGAATAGGTGGATGTATGGGGGGTTTCAATGGTGGTCCACTGATGGGTGGAGGTATAGAAACATGGTATGGTTGTTGATAAGGGGGTGGGGGGTAATAAGAAGTGCCCCCATATGCCAGCAGGTATTGAGGTGTTCCATACAGCGGTGGTGGTTGGGGTTGTGGACCGTGGTGAGTGGTGGCATCTGTTGAGTGAGACATCCCAGGTTTGTCTTGGCCAAATGGCATAGGTTTTGGAAGATCAGGAAGTACAGTGTATAAGTACCCTGACTGTGCATAGATGAGGTCATACTTTTGGGCCTTACTGATGGCTTCCTCTTCAAATTGAGGGAAGGTGGAAGCTACATCCTTATCGAGGAGAGAGACAAGTGATCTAAGAAACCAATCGAGACACTATTGCTTGGTGGTTTCTGCTTTGCACAAACTACGTCACCTACGCCACTCACGAATGTGGTCAACGATATGTGTGGCTGAGGTTTGTGTAAAATTAGAAAGTAGTTCTAGACCATTGTTGTGGCGGATGGGTAATTGGAAGAAGGTCAAGAATGCTTTAGCCAATGACTCAAAAGTTGCGTGGGACCCTAATTTTTCTTCGACATACCATTTGGTCGATGGGCCAGTGAGTGTGCGTTGAAATAATTACAGTCTGATGGAATCATCCATAATGCTATTGGAGGAGCACCATAGGTGAAAGATCATGACATGGTTGGCAGGGTCATCGCTTGCCTTTACTTCAAACTTTGGTATGTTCGAAGGTAGTTTGGTGGGCATTGCGGGCCATGTGGGATCATGCAATATAGGATCATTGGTGAGTTTGCTAAGATCCGGTATGTTGAGAGAGGAAAAATATGGCATCTACAGTGGGGGGGGAGGATTATCTCCGACCATGGTGTGTTGTGAACCTGACCCTTGAGGGGGGCTAGGTGGGTTGGTGCTTCGTCCTTGAGAGGAAGTGGCTCCCCCGCTTCAGTGTAAAGGAGAGTGAGTGAACGGATGACCTTGGGAAGTTGACCCAAGTAATGTAGAACCAAGCAAAAATGATCCTAAAATAGTAGCACTCACATGAGTGTGTGAAGGAGGTGTCGATGAGTGGGCATGACCAGACACTCCCCCTAAGATAAGAGGGAGGTTTAGCAAGCGTCGTGAACAATGGGGGTTCTGTGGTTCCCCTATGATGTCAGACTAGTTGTGTGAATGTGTGCAAAGAGTGGTGAGAGTAATATAGAAACAAGAGCCTTTGCATTGAATGTTTACACACAATATATATATCCAAATCAAACTGTAATCAGATGTGCATCATACATAAAAAAAAATTGAAAAAGAAGCATATATATGGGTAAGTGGGTTTTGTCCGCGTGGGGAATCAAAATAAAGAAAATTCTCGTGTCCTAGAATATGTAACGTCCTTCCTCTCAAATAGCACTGGACCTTCCAATAGTACTCAATAGTGGGGTCTTAAGTCACTGGAAGAGAAACTAGTGAAGGATGAAATAATTGGTTATAATGAGGGGTAAAGGGGGCATATCCCAAAAGAGCTGGCGATATTTCCCAATAGCCACACAAAATCCAATCAAGGTACAATTGCAACCCACAATTTCCACCTGGGTAGATGTCCTAAAGTTGGTCACTAGGTACCTCGGTCAAAGTGCGGCATTTAGATTTTTGGCCTAAGAAATGGGTCACAGGCTGGATCCCATCCAAGAGGTAGGTGCCTCAAGGGGGGGCGCACAGAACAACCGAACCTCAGCCTTCAACCCTTCACGGGTATCTGCCTTATGGTATTAGGAACACTTGACTTGGAGGATTTCCAGTTCCCTATTGGACAACTTCTATGGTTTTGACAATGTGAGAACCAGATAACAGGGAGTTATTTGGATGCCTATCCCTGAAATCCTACCTAGACTAAAAAATTTCTTTTGGCACCTCTTGTGGAGGAAAAATTAGTGAGTTTTTAGAAATATTTTAGATGTAGTTGTTTTGGGAGGTTGGGGGTGCAAACCAACCTCGTTGATTAAAAAAGGGAGTGGATAGTTTCATCAAGAAAAGGGTGGGGTGTTTTCGGAATCCCTTTGGAGGAAACTTACTTTGACCTCCACATTTCAAGAAGAAGCTATGTGAGTGATAAGGGACTTTTGTGTGTGAGTGAAAATGTGCCAATTTTTAGTGAATTAGATGTCACCTTGTTGCATGTCGACTTCGCTTGGTCCTTACATGTGTTTGATTACCTAATTAACTAAGTGCCTTTGGTACAACCTTGTGTAATTCAAAAGTCCCTAGGAAGCTAGCATGTGGACATGTGGGTCCGTTACTATCCCTTTAACTCCTTATTGTGATGTAATCTAAAAAACTTTGAAACTATCCTAGATTGATCATGTGGGCATGTATGGGCCCATTACAAAACCTTTAAACTTCCCTAGTGTTTTGATCTAAGAAAGAAAAAATTCAAACACTATCCTATCTTTGTAGCATGTGGGCATGTATGGGCCCGTTACAATATTAAGATGTGTTTGAAAAAGTAAACTAAGAGGAGTCCCAAGAAGGGTTGTTGTCCTCTCCTAAAGGTTTTAATGTTCTTAAGGGAGATGAAATCGTTTCACAATATTTTTCTGATTCTCAAGATCGCTTGGAGGAGTGAGAGAAGAGAATACTAAGCGATTTCTATTAAACTTCTAGTCCCAATGCAAGTTAAATGTGATTAAAAATTATTTCCAACTTATCTTGTGAGTCAAAACAAGCCATCCATGTGGCAAAAAGCAAAGAAGGGAAATTGATTTTATCCTCCTAAGTGCTTATGTGTTTTTTGACTAACCCCTTTACATGATGAGGGGACTAAGTGTGGTGCAGCTTTAAAACATGCTTGAAATCATTTTCAAGAAGGCAAATGGCCTTCCCCACATCTCAACAACTTTACAATGTAAATTTTTGCACAGGTGTGTGGGTCTCAGTGGAGACAGAGGCACACAGAGGACATGCACGCGAACAGAGATAAGTCAACAGGCGCACATGTGTAGAACAGAACTGTGAATTAGGCACATGGGTGCACGATGCATGTCTGTGGTCTTAAAAACCCACGCATATATGGAACATGACCGAGAATGAAAAATCCGAATGGATTTCTCTCAATTCAACTTGGAATTGGCTGTGCCAACAATCATCAACGAATCATTTCAAATGTAGTATCCATAATCATATCACAAATTTCATATATACAACAAAAAAAAACCCCAATATTACACTCCCTAACTCGATCCAGAGTCCAAGGAGTTTCATCGATGCCTCTGCATCCTCGAGGTCCAAAATCCTGCACACTCAGGAAAACTGAGTCAATAATACATGTCTATGTCAATACCACAAAATAAGAAGCCATCAATCCATAGTGCCTCATAATCATAATCAAATTCCCAATAGTATAATAATATGGATCACTTGCAAGCAGGTGTCCTCAAAGAATAAGTTCGCTTAGTGCGCACAAGAGCAGGATGTTACACAAGTTCAAAAATATCTTCTTGGGATTCACTTTTAAAATCACATGCTCCCCCACTTTAAATCCTCTAGCTCTCATGTTCTTATCTATATAAATTTTATTTCTATATTGAGCTTCCTTTAAATTTTGCTTAATTCTAACCATCTGGTCTTCCATATCCTTGATAAATTCTGGCCCAAGTACCACTCTATCTACCGGTTTGTCCCAACTCACTGGACTATTGCATTTCTTACCATACAAAGCTTCAAATGGGATCATTTTCAATGAAGCTTGATACCCATTTTTATAGGCAAACTCAACCAAGTGCAAGTAATCCTCCCACTTAGATGGCTTATCCATCACATACATCCTCAACATGTCTTCAATTACTTGGTTGACTCTTTATGTCTTCCCATCTAACTGTGGATGGTATGTTGTGCTAAAGTTCATATTTGTACCAAATCCTTTAAACAATCCCCTCCAGAAATTTGAAGTAAACAGTGTGTCTCTGTCTGAAACAATTTCCATAGGTATCCCATGCAACCTAGCAATCTCCCTCGTGTAAATTTCTGCAATATTAGTTGTTGTATGACTCATTTTTACAGGAACAAAATGAGTAGTCTTTTGTCAATTTATCAACCACTACCATGATTGAATTGTGTTGTCTTGTTGTCCTGGGAAATTTAGTTATAAAATCCATGGTTACCACTTCCCATTTCTTCTCTGGAATTGGTAATGGCTATAGCAAACCCATCGGGTGCCTATGCTCAGCCTTCACTCTCTGACATTCCATAAATATGGAAATGTCATCAGCGACATCTCTTTTCATTCATGACCAAAATAATTTGCTTCTTACTATTGCAGTTGTTTTCTAGTAACCGGGATGTCCGCCATATGGAACATTATACATTTATTTTAATACCAAATTCCTAAGTTCTCTTGAAATAGGAACATAAATTCTATTTTTATGCATAAGTAATCCATCTTCCTTCATCTCATATTCTTTAATTTTATGTTGTACATTTTATTGTTGTAAGCTTTCTTTTACCTGAAGGTAATGTTGATCTATAACAACATCATCTAAAATTCTACTCTTTAAATATGATTGATGCATACTAATGGTTGTAGCATGCATGCGATGTACTCTTCTACTAAGTACATAAACAACTTTATTTTATTTTCCTTTGATATGCTTGATGTCAAAATCGTATTCACTTAAAAATTCCATCCATCTCATTCGTCCGGCATTCAAAGTTGGTTGTTCAAAAATATATTTCAGACCACTATGGTTTGTTCTTAATTCAAATCTCTTCCCCATAAGATAATGCCTCCATATCTCTAATGTGTGAACAATGGCAGCAAGTTCCAAGTCATGTGTGGCATAGTTCCTCTCATGTTCCTTAATATTTCTGGACTCATAACCAATGACATGTCCATTTTGAGTGAGGACTCCACCAATTCCTTCCTTGCATGCATTTGTACATACCACAAAACTTTCATTTGGGTCAGAAATATTTAAAATAGGTGCACTAGTAAGTAATTATTTCAAAAAATTAAAGTTCTCTTCACACTCAGTTTTCCATTCAAATTTAATTCCCTTATTATGAAAAGAAGTGATGGGATGAGTAATCTTAGAGAACCATGTTATAACCTTCTGTAATAAACAGCTAATCCCATAAAAGATCTAATTTCTGAAACATTCTTGGGTGTTGGCCATCCTCTAATGGCTTCAATATTCTATGGATCTACTATTATACCTTGTTCTGAAATAATGTGTAACAAGTAATGGATTGGTTATCGGTAAAAAGAACACTTACTAAGTTTTCCATACAACTGATGTTCCCTCGGCACTTGAAATACCAACTTAGGTGATGTTCATGCTCTTCCTCTAACTTAGAATAGATAAGTATGTCGTCCAGGAATACTATGAAAAACTTATCCAAATAATTTCTGAATATACCATTCATTAAGCGCATAAAGACAGTTGGTGCATTGGACAGTCTTAGTGGCACCACTACAAATTCATAATTCCCATACCTGGTTCTAAAGGCTATCTTATGGATGTCTTCTTCCTTGATGCTTACCTGATGGTATCCTGATCTCAAGTCTATCTTCGAAAATATATTTTCCCCTCTTAGTTGATCAAAGAGGTCATTAATTATGGGTAGAGGATATTTGTTCTTCACAGTGGATTTATTCAGTTGTCGAAAGTCATTACATAGCCTCAATGTTTCGTCCTTCTTTTTGACAAAGAGTAATGGTTCTCCCCAAGGTGAAACACTTGGACATATGTATCATTTCTTCAACAATTCTTCCAACTACATTTGTAATTATTTTAATTATATTATACTCATTCTATAAGGTGTTTTTGATATCGGGGCAGCTCCTGGCACTAAATCAATAGAGAAATATATCTCCCTCTTTGGTGGATACCCTAGTATTTCTTGGAATACATCTTCAAACTCTTGTAGTACCGAAAAATATTCAAGGTTTGGCCCCTTTGTCTTTTCTGGCTCCTCCACATGGGTTGCATACAATTGACATCCTTTTCTGAAACATCTCTTTAGTTTTAAGGCTGAAATACCCCTTATAGAAATGAGTCTTGGAACTCTTTTCTCGGTGCTCTGATTTTCAATTAGAATATCATAAAACCCCAATGGTATAATATTTAGATCAGAAATAGTATTTACTCTATTCAAACTTATGGAACAACCTATGACCATATCATGTATTATTCTTTTGGTTCCAGTGGCTAGTTGAACCAAACTTGATTTTTCAAGATTATTTTTCTCCAAATGTAATATATCCACTATTTGAGGATCAATGTAACAATGACTTGCTCCTGAATCAATTAAAATAGAAACAGGCTGATTAATGATCTTACCTTCCACCTCGATCATATTGGATTGGTACTTTGTTTGTCGATCATCTAAGGCTGCAAATATTCTTCCCATGTATTCTACTATTGTAGCCTCTTAGATGTTGTGCATGGTTTCACTTTGTCTTTTATGTGAGGGAAATCCTTGTACAAGTGATCTTCTTTGCATCCCCAACATTGGATTGGTCATCTTCCCCTTTTTCACAAGGAGTCTTCTCTCTTGGATTCATCCTTAGCATATTGGTCTGGATGATTTTTATTTGGGCTATTTATGTTGAAAGGAGGTTTTAATCCTTTCATTCTCTGATCATACTTCTCCTTCTTCTTATCCTTCCAATATTTCTACAAAGACTCTCTGCCCTTCCCTTGCTCATATAGGTACTTATCCTTCCTAATGGTCTCAGTCAAAGTCATGGGTTCATCATATTGAATCTTCTTTTTATAAAAGGATGGCAATCCACTTAAAAACCTATGTATTTTCACTTTCTCATCTTTTATAAACCCCAAATACTTTAGCAATCCCAAGAAATTATTTTCATACTCTACCATGGTCATGCTTCCCAGCCTAAGTTCAAAGAACTCCTATATTTTCTTGTCATAGAAGTTATCGGAAAGGTACTCCGTCTGAAAATATTTCTTGAACTGCTTCCAAGTGATCCTACTCTCATTAATGTGCTCAACTTGTTTCAGTTGAACCCACCACATTGTAGCTTTCCCATGTAAATGGTATGTGGAAATTATGGCTTCTAGGTTTGATGAGTAGTTATGAAATTGAAAATACCTCATGAATCCAAGAAACCATGATTTGGCAGCATCTTCCCTTTCTCTTTCACCATCAAAGGATGGTGGTTTAAGCTTCCTCAACTATCCTTACAAACTGTCCAATTCATGTCTTCTTCTTTGGTGCCTAACATGAGACACTTATAGGTTTCTTATGGAATATTTTGATGCATAAAATTTCCTTGTTGAGTGAGGTGAGTGATTTCTATGAATTCTGCTAGAACTTCTTGAATAACTAGCTCTGTTGTAGTTATCTCTTCTATCATGATATCTTCCCTCTTCCTCTCATCTTGAGTTTGATTCATTCTTTGTTTTCCTTTGCAACTAATTTAAGCTTTTCATCACTTGAGCATTTATCTGATTTTTTTCTCTCATCAACCTCTCATTGTCTTCTTTGTAACTTTGCACTTCTATTTCTAGGCTTCTCACATTCTCTAATAAGGTTTTTTTCTCCCCTCTACTCCTGTTCCCATTTGATTCTATCTATGCATTACCAACACTGATATTTTTCCTTTGGCCTCTTTATCATGGCTGTAATATCCCTCTCCTTCTTCCATTTCTTGAATATGCATTCTTATATTGAATTGATATGTTTATACCCCCTAATTCTGCAAAATGTGAAAGCAACTATTTTGTTAGATTTATGCATACTATAAAAAAATTTCCAAACAATGCTACAAGTCCTTTTTTTGATCAATTCATGAAGAAATATATTACCATTCTCCAACTTATAACAATTCAATGGTATTCTCCTTTGAATCATCTTTCCAATGACTATACTCTTTCCCCAATTTGATGACTGCGTTGAAACTTATGGCTTCTCAACAATTCACTTTCACCCTTTTTTTTGTTTTGCAACAGGATCTTGTCGAAATATTCCATAGCCCCTTTAAATTGGTACAGAATTCAAATTATGAATAGGAGCTTCCTTCAATCCACTTTCATTGTCACCAAGGACTCAAAACCATGGGCTTATCTACTCTGAGTTATGTTCCTTTAGCTCTTTCCTCTTTATTCTTTACATAAGACCTCATTCAAAAAGGTATGTGGGCTTGTTTACTTCTAGGCCCTTCACGCCTCTAATCAAACCCTTTACCTTATAATGAGACCGGAACTTGGAACCAAGCCCTTTAGACTTCAGCCTTCGGTTATTCTCCCTTTTCTATCTTCTAACCTTCCCATAGTAAACTTCATTGAATTACTTATATCATTTCCATTAGTAAATTGGATGGTTTAGATTTAATCTCTCGTGGGATGGACGATCTTGGATTCTCTAGTGAATTCACTAAAATCAACGATCACAACTTAACTCGGTGTTTATATGGACGATCCATACTTATTTTAGGACTTTGGTGCTCTGGGACTCAGGGATAATACAACTCTCAATTCGTTCAACTTCCCCGAAGTTATACCTGCTGAAGTGGTCATAAAGTGATGATGACCACTTACTATCAATTAACACCTCCCTTTACACTATCCTTCCACCAGGTTAATCCAATGGCTATGACTTAACGAGATGGATGGTCCTTATTCACTTCAGTTCTTCGGCACTCTTGGACTTTGAGATATCACAACTCCCAAGTTGTTCAACTCCCCCAAAGTTATACCTAACGAAGTGGTCATAAAGTGTAGGCAAACGGTGGTTGTCGGTTAACATTCCCACTTACTCTGTTCTCCCACTTCTTGATTGAATGGTCAGGAAGGATCCTACCAGATATTGATCTACGGTTTTTGGGACTCTAGCACTCTGAGACTTTGGGATATTACAACTCTCCAGTTTTTCAACTCCCCCGGAGATATACCTGTCAAAGTACTTACATCATCATTCCATTGCTTGATCCAATGGTTGAGAAAATTCTCGAAGGGATCTTCGATCGACGGTCTGTGTTAATTTTCTACTTTAGCCTTCGGCACTTTCGCTGGTAGAGATGTTGGATGTTCCCAGAGGCCATAATCTGGAGATGACATGGCATGCTAATGTCACCTACGGTGACATGGACCCATGGTATGTGTGCCACTTGTCACTCAAAAATGGACACATTGGGGTCCAAAAGGCTCTGAATTCATGTGACACATGTCCCCATACCATTACCATCACATATGAGTCCTTGAAAATTGATGGCCAATAATATTTAGCTCTTATTATTTTATGTGCTATAGCAGTAGGCGAAAATTTTCCTTGACAAGGAAGGAATTTTCTCACCATCACATATAATTCCTTGAAAATTGATGACCAATAATATCCATCTCTTTTTATTTTATGTGCTATAGCAGTAAGCACAAAATTTACTCCACATATGCCTTCATGAAACTCTTTTATCAGTTCTTGGGCCTTCCTTTCATCTACACATCTCAATAACATGCCATCACAGTTTCTTCTTAACAATATTTCAGCAATCAACACATACTGACTTGACTTCATATTTAAATCTCTTCTTTCCTTTGGATTCATGTTGATGGTGAATTGAATAGATTTTAAATATAATACAATATATTTGTACCACTACGAGCCAGATATAGGCTTTCCAATTGAAACTGAAATTACTCCATTCATGGCATCACTATCCGCAATGATTTTTCACAATACTTTCCCTTTGATTGCTTTCAAAGGCTTGATTTCAATGTCATACTCTTGAACTTTTGCCAACCAATTCACCCATTTCCCTTCTCTTAGTTGTTGGTTCAAAATCATCTTTACTGGAGAGGATGGAATGTATGCTATGAAATGAGAATTTAAATATAGGTCTGAAAATGCGCTACTTCTTTCACAAGATACAACACTTGCTTCTCCAACTCTGAGTATCTTAGCTCATAGTCATGGAGTGTCTTACTCATAAATTTGATCGGTAACTCTTCAACTTTAACATTTTTTTGGGTAAGGACTGATGCCACAACACTTTCGGTAGAAAAATAATACATGATAATGTCTCTTTGAAAATCTAGACTAATGAGCATTGGTGATGTAGTAATTCCACTCTTGATGTTATTAGTGTTGATACTGAGAGGGGGTTGAATCAGTATCAAGTGAGATCGGAAGAGC
>CBVK0100352942.1:0-20322 GCA_900067695.1 Picea abies
ATTTACTATTTTTAGTAGTTTTAACTTCTAGGGCCATTTTAAGGGCCTAAATGAAGGTTTTTCGGGATCGAGATTCTCAATGATATATAAAGGAATTATTGAGCCCCCAAAATGAATCTCCTCCATAATTCCTTTCCAACAGGCTATCATGCACCTAAAACGGAGATCGTATGCAAAAGTTATGACCTCGGGAAGTTGATGTACTGACTTACCCAAACGGGGCCCACATGACTTTTGGCGCTTCATCTCCTAGGATTAGGTTTTTGGATGTCTATGGCTTTTGAAATTATTGTTTATTTTAAAAAGGATTTTAGAGCCTCATTATAATCATATTCCTATGAATGAGTGCATCCATCACATCTCTTCTCAGAGATAAGCCGCCACCATTTTAGCAAGCTTGTTTTCTGCTGCATTTTACAGTTTCAGCTTATTTCGTTATTGAATAGAAAACCAGTTTTACTGTATATTTGTTATTCCATGTTAAGCATAGTTTAATAATACATATTCATTTCATTCATCTCATAAAATATGGATCAGTGGTATCAGAGTGGTCTTCTCCTTATCGTCTTAATTAATGTCCCCAACGAGGTCAAGGTACAAAGAATTGGGCCTCGAGCTTGTTTCTCTTGAGGGTAAGAGCTTTCACACACCCAAGCGACCTCTCATAGTAGGATAAAATAAATATGAAGGGATAGGAGATACTTTCAAAATGTTTCTTGAGGAATCCCTCATGCAACAAAGGAACGCAATGATAGATAATTTCACGCAAATACTTCAGCGGCTACCAATAGGTGACACATCTTCCTTGAGCAGAGGCGTCGCCCCTTAAAGGTAGAAATCTACTTCAATATTACTATATTTGAAGGTCATATAGATGTAGATTTTGTAGACAAGTGGTTGAATTACTAGAAGGGTATTTGTTTGTCCATAACTTTTTGAATAGAGAAAAGATTACTTTTTCACTCCTCAAAGTTGTTCCCCATGTCAAAGATTGGTGGGAAACTTTTTGTGAGAAAAAGGAAACAGAGGAACCCTCATTATTTATAGTCACAACCACCTGGGAATGCTTCATGGATGCTATTCAGGAACAATACTACCCTATTGAAAGTTATGGCAACTTGTATACCAAATGGACCACACTGCAGCAAGAAAGAGACCAAGCAGTGCCAGAGTTCACAAATATCTTCCATACATTGCGCACCAAGATGGGTATCAAATATTTAGAGTGACATATGGTGCTCAAGTATCATGGTGCTTTGCATAGATGAATCCAAACCAAAATTTAATTTCTAGACATATTGAACTTGGGCGTGACCTACCGATATTCCGTCAAAATTGAGCAGAAGCTCAAAAAAAAGATGCGGCAATTTGGGCCTATAAACCCCTAAAAAAAAATCTTGGAAGGGGTGTCCCCAACCCATAGAACAAAGGACAGAGTAGAGATGGAAAATATCAGGACAACCAATCCAATCTGCAAGCAAAGAAGGACACTGAAAAGACAAAGAAAGATACCGGGAAGTGGTGCGACTTCCATAAGAGAGCCCTTGGCATAACACTGCTGACTGCTGCTCAAAGAATTTGTTGGCAGACAAAGTGAAAGCCTATGAATTAGATGCAGGTTTTGACTCCTATTCAGAACCAAAAAGGGGAAGACAGATCATTGACACAGAACCTAGTTCCACCATTACTACCATCAAGCTCCATCCTAGTGAACCATATGAGCCAGAAGAAGGCAAGCACCTCTTCCATTCACAGGTGTGGGTAAAAGGCACCCTACTGCACTTCATCATTGATAGTTGTAGCTAGAAGAACCTCATCTCAGTATAATTCATCAAGCGGATGCCCCTTCTGACAGTGCCGCACCCACAACCCTACACCATTGGATGGCTCCACCAAGGAAGCGATCTTTGCGTCAGCCAACAATGCCAACTTTTGTATGGAATCAATCCCTTCAAAGACAAGGTATTGTGTGATGTTTCTCCTCTCAAAGTTTCTAATGTTATTTTGGGCCAACCTTATTTATGGAAACACCATGTTGTATATGAGTCTAGGCCTCGTAGTTTTATTATAACTTTGAACAGGAAATTGTACAGGATACCCGAGGGAGTCCCTCCTAGTGTTATTTCTTTGATCTCTTTCAAGAAATGCAGGAAGGTCATCTCTCAGACCAAGAAATTTGTCTTCTTCGTGATTCTCTCTTAGAGTGAGTGAAAGATTGCAACCACATCTAGGGCCTCCTCGACCGATCTCTCCCCACAACATAAAAAAGTGGATAAGGTTGTGGAAGAATACTCTTATATCTTCTCCTCTCCTACCAGGGTACCTCTGCACTACCAGGTCAAGCATCCCATCGATCTAAGTCTAGGTGCACCGCTACCCAATGGGCCAGTGCACCGACACTCTCTATTAGAAAATGAGGAGATCAAGAGGTAGATCCAAGAACTGCTCCACCAGGGGAAAATACGTTCCATCTCATCACCTTGTGGGAGCCCAACTATGTTGGTGCAGAAGAAAGATGGGACCTGGCAACTTTGCATTGATTATCAGGCCTTGAATAAAATCAAATTCTGAAACTGATACCCAATTCCCCAAATCGATGACCTCCTTGATCAGCTCAAAGGGGAAAAATACTTCAGTAAGATTGATCTGAAGTCTGGCTACCACCAGGTCCCAATAGAATAGACAAATGTATGGAAGACCTCCTTCAATTCAAAATAAGGTCTTTTTGAATGGCTAGTCATGACCTTTGGTTTGACAAATGCTCTAGCAAATTTTATGAGGATGATAGACAATATCCTACGACCTTTCACCAATAATTTTGTAGTGGTGTATCTGGATGAAATCCTCATCTACAAAAATACTTGGGCAGAACACTTGCAACATATTCAGTAGGTTCTGCACACCCTGTGGAAACACAAACTATATGCAAACTTGGAAAAATTATCCTTCAACATGGACATGGTCCATTACTTAGGCTACATCGTTGATAGACATGGTGTGCATGTGGATCTAGCCAAGATCTATGTCATCCGTGACTGGCCATCCCCAACCACACTCACTGAAATTTGAAGCTTCTTGGGCCTCACCAATTTCTATCGCAGGTTTGTGTTGGGATTCTCTCATATCGCATGGGCCCTCAACTAAGTAACTAGGGGTGGAGGTAAGGAAAAAATTGTGTGGAGTTTGTCCCAACGATAAGCCTTCAATGAATTCAAGAATCATTTGTGCTCATCCCCCTTACTTTCATTACCATACCTACAACATCCCTTTGAGATTGAGACAAATGCTTCAGACTATGCTATGGGAATCGTTCTAACTCAACACGGCCACCCCATGGCATATCATAGTGAAACACTAGTAGATGTTGTTTATAAGTACCCTACTTATGAAAAAAACATTTACTCCATTGTGAAATCCTACCACCAATGGAGAGATTACATTCTTGGGAAGGAGGCAATTATCCACACTTATCACAAACCACTACAGTTCATGCAGACCCAAGGAAAATTGCACAATGACCACCATCAGAAGTGGTCCACATACTTACAACAATTCCACCTCAACATCAAGTATAAAATAGGAAGTACCAACCAAGTTGTTGATTGCCTCAGTCGACCTCCATTCGTGGCACTCACCATGGTGCTAGAATCTTACGACCATGAGACCTCTGGATGGCCCCACCTCTATGAGAAAGACCCTGACTTCTCCACCACCTGCCAAATGTTGGGCATGAACTCAGTGGTCACTAATTTCCATATTCAATATGGGTTGTTGTGTAATTTGGTCCATCTTTGTGTTCCATCAAGCGAGCGTGAGAAGATGATTTGGGAAGCTCACTAGAGTCAGGTGGCAGGACACTTTGGCATTGAAAAGACAGTGGCAGTGTTTCAGAAACATTTCTGCTGGTCAAAACTTTGATAGGATGTCGACAAGTATATCAGGTCCTACACTGTTTGTGCTATTGCCAAACCAAGCACTAAGAAATAGGGCCTATACACCCATCTTCCTACTCCTAAAAGGCCATGTGAATCCATCTCAATGGACTACATGTCAGGCCTCCCTTCCACCAAGAGGGGAAATGACTATGTTTTTTTGGTTGTTGATTGCTTTTCCAAGATCGAGATTCTAGCCGCCTACAAGAAGAACATCATAGCAAAAGCCACTATCAAGCTCTTCTTTTAAAGAGTATGGGTATATTTAGGGATTTGACAAACCATTATCTCAGACCGTGACAATCAAATTCTCAACACATTCTGGTCGAGCCTCTAGTCAGTTCTAGATATCAAGATCACCAAATCCACTTCCTTCCACCCTTAGATAGATGGTCAAACTAAAGTCTTCAATCATATGATCATACATATCCTGCGCATGTACAATTCAAAACACCCCTGCACATGGGATGAGAGTCTTCCCTATGTCTAGCATAGCTACAATCAAACCCTACATAGCTCAACTGGCCACAACCCCTTTCAGGTAGGGTTGGGATTCCAACCATTGGGCCCCATGGATGTTTCACTACCCATGGTGACCACCTCGGCCGACTCATCCCCTGCTCCACCAGAAGCTGACAAACCCACTCGGTTCATTGAGTGGATCCAGCACATCCACTGACAGGTTCAGGATATTCTACATAAGTCTAATTCCAAGCATAAGCAGCGCCATGATGAATATCGAGTGCCACATAAGTTTCAGGTGGGAGACAAAGTTTGGTTTCACTTAAAGAAAGAACACCTTACAAGGCCCCATTGAAAGTTTCTCCCACTCTGTTATGGGTTGTACACCATCACCAAGGATGTGGGTGACAATGATTTTGATCTCAACATTCCCCCTTTCCTTGGCCTACACCCAATCTTCAACATGGCTCTCCTTCAGCCATATTTCTCACCATTATTGGACACCTCAAAGATAGCAGAGCAGTTAACACCAACATAGATCAACCTTGGCTATATGAAATAGGAATCCAATGATCACATTTTGGATACATAGATCAAGGGAACTCGACCAAAAAGGATCCAATTTTATCGAGTCGTCAAAGTAGGGAATCTCCTACACCAAGGTAAGTGGCTCACCCAGGGCTCAAAATAGTTTTCTGGCAATTTTGGCAATTTACTATTTTTAGCAGTTTTAACTTCCAAGGCCATTTTGAGGGCCTAAATGAAGGTTTTTAGGGATCGATCTTCTCAATTATATCTTAAGGAATATTTGAGCCCCATAAATGAATATCCTTGATGATACCTTTCCAATGGGTTATCATGCACCTAAAACAAAGATCGTATGCAAAAGTTATGACCCCGGGAAGTTGATGTATTGACTTACCCAAACGGGGCCCACATGACTTTTGGCGCTTGATCTCCTAGGGTTAGGTTTTTGGATGTATATGGTTTTTGAAATTCCTGTTTATTGTAAAAGTTCCTTCAGAGCCTCATTGTAATCATCTTCTTGAAAATGAGCACAACCGTCACATCTCTTCTCAGAGATAAGCCGCCACCATTCCAACAAGCTTGTTTTCTGCTGGATTTTACAGTTTCAACTTATTTTGTTATAGAATAGAAAACTAGTTTTACTGTATCTCTATTATTATGTGTTAATCATATTTTAATAATTTGTATTCATTTCGTTCTGCTCATAAAATCCAGATCATTTCCTCTATGAGTTCTAAGTTGTTCTTAGCCTTCTATGGATCATTTTTGGATCATTCCATGCCATGCCATGCAATGCTATGCAATTCCTTTCCATGACATTCCATTCCTTTCCTTTCCATGCCATGCCATTTTTGACTTGCCTTACCATGATATGCCTTTCCTTTCCTTGCCTTATCATGCTATGCCTTACCTTTCCTTCACATGTGATTCCATGACTTTCCTTTCCTTTCCTTCTCTTACCTTTCCATGCCTTGCCTTCAATTTCTTTACCTTTCCATGACATGCCTTGCCTTGCCTTGCCTTTTCTTTACTTTCCTTACCCTGCCATGCCTTTCCTTCACTTTCCTTACCTTGCCATGCCTTACCTTTCCTTTCCTTCACTTGCCTTACCTTACCTTGCTATGCATTTACTTTCCTTGCCTGACCTTTCCTTACCTTCACTTTCCATACCTTTACAGGCCTTACCTTGCCTTTCCATAACTTGCCTTGCCTTTCCTTACCTTTCCTTTCCTTTCCACGACATGCCCTACATTTCCTTCGCTTTCCATGCCATGCCTTTCGTTTCCTTTCCTTACCTTTCCATTCCTTGACTTCACATGCCTTACCTTTCCATGGCTTACCTTGCCTTGAATTTTCATTCCTTTCCTTTCCATGCCATGCCTTGTCTTCCCATGCCTTGCATTTCCTTTCCTTTCCATGCCACTCCTTTCCTTGCCATGGCATGCCTTGCATTTCCATGGCATTCCTTGACTTGCCTTTCCTTGCCAGTCCATGCCATGCCTTACCATGCCATGTAATGCCTTTCCTTTCCATGTCTTGCCTTACCTTCACTTTCCATGCCATGCCATTTCATGCCATTCCTTGCCATGCCATGCCTTTTCTTTCCCTACCATGTCATGCCTTACCTTGCCTTGCTTACCTTACCTTGTCATTCCTTTCCTTGCCTTACCTTTCCTTCACTTGCCTTACCATTCCATGCCTTTCCTTTCCATGCCTTGCTTTGCCTTTCCTTTCCATGCTATGTCATGCCTTTCCATGCCATGTCATGCCTTTCCTTTCCATGTCTTGCCTTGCCTTCACTTTCCATGTCATGCCTTTCCTTGCCTTCACTAGCTAAAACCCAGTGCCTCGGATCCAATGCAATCGACAGTTCGTCCATCTGAGTCTTGGTTTGAATTTTAACATAAGTTTCAACTCACCACCTCAAGGCATTCAGGTACATGTCAACACTTTAGTATAGGGGAATAAAATCCAAACCGAGCAGCATAACAATGTTCTGTAACCTTCCACACATCTTTTTTTACCAATTCCCATGTGACTACACTACCCACAATTTCCCAACAGAATGTTCTTGAAAATCAACCTCTCGTTCAGAAATTTCACCATGCCTCATTGAGAAAAACCCTAGTGTCGAAGACCCTCCAACAAACAGTTTTCCATTCAACAAAATGAGAACGGATGGGCCACACTAGCTAAAACCCGATACCCCAGATCCAATGTAACTGATAGTTTGTCCATTCGAGTCCTTGTTTGAGTTTTATGGTGAGTTGCAATTCATCTCCTCAAGACATATAGGGAAAAGTAGACACTTTGGTATAGGGGAATACAATCCAAACTGAGTAGCATAACAAAGTTTCGTAATCTCCCACATGTTTGTTTTTCCAAGGCCCACGTGACTACACTACCCACAATTTCCTAGCACCATGTTCTTGAAAATTGACCTCTCATTCAGAAATTGCATTATGCCTCATTGAGAAAAACCCTAGTGCCGAATATCCTCCAAGAAATTATTTTTCGATAAACAAAATGACAATGAATGGGCCAAACTAGCTGAAACTCAGTGCCCCAAATCCAATGCAACCGATGGTTCATCCATTCGAGTCTCGGTTTGAGTTTTATCGTGAGTTGCATCTCACCTCCTCAATTCATTCAGGGACATGTCGACACTTTGGTCCAGGGGAATAAAATCCAAACCGAGTAGTATAACAAAGTTCCATAAACTCCCACACGTTTGTTTTACCAAGGCCCACGTGACTACACTACCTACAATTTCCCAACATAGTTTTCTTGAAAATCAACCTTTCATTCAGAAATTGTACTATGCCTCATTGAGAAAAACCATAGTGTTGGATATCCTCCAACAAATGAATTTTCAGTCAACAAAATGACAACGGATGAGCCCAAATAGCTGAAACCAAGTGCTCTGGATCCAATGCAACCAATGGTTAATCCATCCGAGTCTCATTTTGAGTTTTATTGTGTGTTTCAACTCGCCTCCTCAAGCTATTCAGGGACATGGAAAGGCACAACAAGGGAATGCCTTGGTATAGGTATAGGTCTAGGTATGGAAATTCAAAAAAAGGAAAAGCAAGGAAAGGCAAGGAAATGTCTAGGTCCAGTTCTAGGTCTAGATAAATCCTATTAATTATGATAATCCATGTTTCACAAATATGAAAATACATTAGATATATGAATAAAGAGAGCTTATGTTATGACTTTGAAATTCTCATGCAAGTATTTTTATCTAAGATAGATGGAATAACAAATTGTAGAATTACATGCTTATTTTTTTATTAATTAACTTAATGAATTCCTTGGCATACCATGCCATGCCTTGCATTACCAATCCATGGCATGGCATGGAAAGTCAATGCATGACATGGTGTTGGTAGCAGTCCATAGTGGGAAAGAAAGCATGCACAAAGAAGAATGACAATTGGAAGAGAAATTGTGGGAAAGGAAGCGTGCAAGAGGAAAGCGACAATTGGTAAGAAGCATAACACACACACATGCAATAAGGAGGTGACAACTGGAAGGAAGAAAAGAACGCATGCAGAGAAGGAAGACCTAACAAAAATAGGGTTAGGGTTTTTGTAGGGTTTTGTGTAAATGGATGAAGATCCCAATAGATATAAATATAGATACACGGGTATCATATAAGAGTTCATTTGGGTTCGGTTCACTACCTATGAAGGTTCGAGTATTTTATGTAATGTTTTGTTATTAGAGAACCGTTTTTTTGTAAAATTATTGAGCTAGAGAGGAGGAAAGAAGGTAGATCTTGAGGATTAGATCGCAGGCTAAGGATCTTGGTGCAGTCTAGTTCGCCTCATAAAGATCTTACCCATACGAGGATAATTGTAAGCACATGACGCGAGATTGCAGAACTACCATAACAAGAGAGCCAAGAGACAAATCTTTGTGGACGTAGCCTGAGAGGTGGTGAACCATGATAATACTTGTGTAATGTGATGAATGCATGCATATCTTTGTCATACTTTTATTAGATAAGCGTTGTGTGTAATGAATGAATGAGTTATTATATTGCTTGGTTAATTGTTGTTGGGATATAACGAAAACATACCACAGAGATCAAAATATTAAAGAGAACAATAGTAGTTTGTAACACAAGTTAGAATAAATGGCTTAAAATGTCAATCACATATCTCATACTCAATCCTAGGCTATAAACACCTGAGTCTTACAACCACCGATTTAAAGCTATCTCGGGTGAGACTGCACAGTGCATTTTGTGTGCTACATTGCCTTCTAGTTTACCAGAAGGGACAATAGTTTTAGGATTTGTTGGTACCCTGGAAGATATGAACCCCGGGTCAACAACGAAGGCAGTAGGGAAGAGTAGTTCATGTTAAACCAACAAATGGTTCCGTTTGTCGTGTTAAGAGGAACAAGAGAGGACTGAGTGGATGATCTAGAATGCATGAGAAAAGACTGAGTGAAACCAAAAGACTGATAAGACACTAGAAGGGAATGTTGAGACTATGGAACCCCACGAAAGCAGAAATTGAAGGCTAGATGAGAACTAAAGAGCTAGAGTTTTCCCAGAAAGATAATAGAAACCCTAACATCACACCTCACAAATATATGGATAAATACATATTTACGGATTTACACGAAGTCATTTTTTGTGATTTTCCCCACCTATTGCAAGAGTAGATACTAAGGTTGAAATATAACAACGTGATGAACTAGATCCGACAGCTAGATCGGACCCTAGTACAGGTTGAGCAATTACAGTAGGTGAACAACAAATTCACCCGCGTAGTCAACTTTTGGCTTGACAGTATTGTGGCAAGCTTCATCACAGAGTTTGCAGTTGACACAGTGAAGTCATACAACGTAGTATAGAAGAAATTTCTACGTGGACCCCGCAGAAGGTACATTCGATCACTTTATACTTCTATTAAAATACTGTTATATAACAAAGGGGTAATGACAATGGAATCAGAAAGCTAGACTTACCTGTGTGCATGGGGGAAGGGGGGAAACACTAACAGAGAGAGGATAGATGGATTAAGATGAGGATAAAGGAAAGAAGGAGGAGGAATTATTGGAGCCAATCTTGATGGATGATGACCAGCTTAAGTGGATCTTGGCGTCATCAGAAATGACACGTAGTGGAGTATCCTACCGATATAAGGTGAATACCAAGAAGATATTTGTAGCCACAAGGGAGGGCTTGTAAATTAATGAGGAAGAGGTAGAGGATCTCTAGGTTGTGGAGAAGATTGAGGAAATCCTGCGCACAACCTATGAGAGGAAAACAAGAGGCCCAAGAATGGGAGGAGAATATAGCCATCCATTCCATATTAATGTCAGTGTGGAAACCATAAACCCATGTGTGACCAATACACCAAAGAGAACACCATTGTTTAGACAACCAAAGTTCGGAGGAAGTCCGACAGCAAGAAGTACATCTACCGTAGGAGAAACAACTAGAGGAGCCAGTTTAGGAAGTACTAGTCAAGTATCTACACCGCACAAAGGAGGTAGCCATTCATTATTTAGAATGACAGGACACGATCCCACTATCATATTACCATAATTTCAAGGAGAAGCAGTTGAATACCCTGAGAAGAATTTTCTCATTTGTGCAAAGATCTGGGAGGAAAAACAGTTCACTGATGAAGATACCAAGCTTGCACAACTAGCAATCATCCTAAGAGACCACACTAGATTGGTACATGAGTCTAGACATGAATAGTGCCCCTGGGACGATGAGGACACTGACAGACATTAAGAAGCTACTGATTAACGAGTTCAAGAATCCGATATCAGAGGATTAGTACATGAATGAGATGATCGAGATAAGACATAAACCAAGAGAGTCTGTATGGGAGATTGACTAGAGATTCAAGCAACTGAAGGGGAAGTTAAAATACCTTATGACCGAGATGCAACACTAGCACCTATTTTTCAACTCACTACTCCCACACCTAAAATATCCCTTATGACAACATAAGTTTCAGATGCAGGCTAAGGCTCTACAAGAATATTTGTAGCTAGAATATAACCAATACCAGCAGACGGACCCAACTATTGAAGAATTGAAGGAGGAATTGAAGAACCTAACATTTGAGTTGAACCAGAATAAGAACAAGGACAAATGAGAAGTCATTTGGTGCACCATATGCAGGATACAAGGACACCACAAGAACAAATGTCCAACATTCACACAATATATGGCAATAGGCATGCCAAACCCACTACCACATGGAGGATTATGGTGCAAAATATGCAAGAAACTAGATCACGACCCTTACCACTGCATGATGATGCAGAAGTACTAGACAGTTCCAAATAATTCTTATTGCACCTTTTGTAAGTTAGTGGGCCATGAATACAAAGACTGAAAAACGATGGAGATGATGCAGGAAAGAACATCATATACATACAGGGTATAGGCCTAAATGATGAATGGGAAAGAAGTGCCACCTATCAATCAGTTCCCAACTCCATACAACATTGCGCAACAATAGTACAATACTGTGCAACAACCATACAATAACGCACAACCGCAGTACAACTCGGCACAACCCCAGTATAATACCTTGCAGTATAATCAGGCACCACAATACAACGCGTCGAGATGGGATCGAGAAGGATATCGAGGAGGAGGATGATCCAGAGGAGGTTTCAGATGTGGCAGAGGACTAGTCACATGTCATAACTGTCAACAACCATGACATTATGCACGGGAATGCCCACTATCACCAACGACTTGTATGTATTTTCGCGCATCAGATCACGAGACAAAGGACTATCTGAAACTATTAGTAAATATCTAAGAAAAGAGGAACCAAAAGAATCAGAATGTTTAATGGATTTTAGCCGAAGCAAGGGAGGATGGACGAAACATCAATATAGTCACCCATGGAGGAACAAAGATAGGAAATGATGCAGTTCGACAGGAACCTGCACAAAACCAATGGGCAAAGAAGAACACCGAACCAAGAAAGTAGTTCGACGCGCCAAAAGAGAATGAGACTTTTAAGGAAGCCAAACAAGAATTTTAGAAGGTGGACACAACGTCGACTTCCACTGCACAACTAGTCCATGAAGCCCCAAAATATGAAATGTCGCTATCATTGGATCATACCAACGGAATGTGACCTAAGGGAAAAGTAAGTATTATAAAAGACTTTTTGCAATCATGCACAAAAATGTTAATTGATCCTTCATCTGTGAAAATATTGCAAAACATCCTAGAAAAATGTAGAAACGAGACAAAACAAAAGCTAGAACCAAAAATTGTCAATCATCTACACACAAGAAGAAGAACAAGTAGGGAATTTAGACTAAATGTTAACATTGGGGATTTCAATATGGCAGACATCATACTTTACCTCGGATCCGAAGTAAATGTGATACCCAAGAAAACCTGGCAATGCATGGGAGAGCCAACATTGGGATACTCAAATGTCCAACTAAAAATAGCAAACCAACATAGGGTCCTACCAATAGGGAGACTGAAAGGAGTAATAATAGATATTTATGGAGTGCACACTAAAGCAGACTTTGAAGTCATCGAAATAGTAGATGACACAACACTGCACCCGAAACTACTCAGTCTAGATTGGGCATTTGGCAACTAGACCATAATCAACTTGAAGACAAGAAAAATGACATTTGAATATGAAGATTACAGGGTCATAGCACCACTAGACCCATCATAAGGGAAGAGGTTTATAAAACCCACTTGCCTGGACTTAGAGGAGATCAACCAGTTGTAAAGAACAACTGCACGCAAGGAGGATTACGTAAACCCAACTGTAGACGGGGTACTTAGTTGGCGCAGCATTACTTCATGCACAACATATTTAGACACTAGGCTAGAAAATTGGCAGCAGAGACTACACGAAGTATCCACGAGAATATGTGCAAGAATAGACCGCACAATACGATGGATAGGTATAGAAATCAAAGACCCACCCAGTTTCCATGGAATAAATGATTTGGAAACATTCTTGACACAATATGAAGATGACGTAGTAGAGAACTAGAGGCTAATGGCACTGCAATTAGCACTCAAGGCCACATCCACAAGATGGTGGGGTGCATGCAAGGATACCATCACAAACTAGTACCAATGTAAGTAGTTACTATGCATAAGGTTCGACAAAAAATAAAAAAATAGAAAACAACAGAGATTTGAAGGACTAGGGACACCAGCGAAACACTTGGGGGAGTGAGAAACACTATGGAAAATGACACCACCAGAGGAATGGCCTCACCACTTCATTCACATATTAGAGGGCATACCAGCAAACTGGTATACAGATCAGGAACTGCGCAAAGGAACTACAGCATGGACGACATTGCAACATAACTTTACCGTCACTTTGTCATTCGAGCATGAGAACCCCAACATAGATGCAGCCCTGAAATGGATTAGAGGATTCATATTCATTGAAGAACTGGAAATAGAACTTATTACCAAAGAGCAGCAGCGAAATAAGAAGACAGTTAAGGAACTACTATCATGTTACCATGTACAGGAGGAAGCACCAGACGAAGATGACCCGCACGATATTCAGATTGAAGAAGTAGAAGAAGAAAGAGATGTGAAGGGACCACCCATAGAATCCAAAGTTATTTCCTCACCAATCAAGGTAAATAAATTTAGCATCGAAATAGATGAACATCCCAAAATGGCCAGCATTGGAGACTAATGGGATGATCCAATAGTAGAAATCATCACAGAGTTGTTATGCGAGTATAGCGACTTGTTTCCCACAACATTTACAGAGATGAAGGGAATAGCAGGAGAACTGGGAGAGATGAAGATACCTCTCAGACCTGAAGCGAGATTGATTAGACAATGACCATATAGAATGAACCCCATATATAAACAAAAATTTAAAGAGGAGATCGACTGGATGCTCGAAGCCGGCATAATCGAACCAGTTAAGGAATTAGAATGGATAAGACCGATGGTCATACAGGACAAGAAACAAGGAATAGGGATTAGGATATGCGTTGACTTGAGGAAGTTGAATAATGCATGCCTACAAGACCCATTCCCTACATCGTTCATGGATGAAGTGTTAGAGAATGCAAGGGGACACAAAGATTATTCATTGATGGATTCTCAGGCTACCATCAGATCAAGATAGCACAAGAGGACAGATACAAGACTACATTTGCAGCGGAATGGGGATCTTATCAATATACAGTCATGTCATTTGGACTGAAGAATGCACCAACAATATTATCCAGAGTGGTTATTATAGAATTCAAAGAATTTATCCATTAGTTTCTCGAAGTATACCTGGTGACTGGACAATCTATAGTCTATTGAGAAACCATGTGGAAGTTTTATGCTTGATGCTATAATGATGCAGACAATGTCAAATATCACTAAACATAAAGAAATGTATATTTAGGACACCGTTTGGGATACTATTGGGTCACATAGTATGCAAACAAGGGATATTGGTTGATCTGACAAAGATAGCAGTCATCGTTAATTTACCAGCACCAAAAACAATCTGTCATCTATGAGCGACGTTAGGACACAGATGATAATACAGGAAATTCATCAAAGGATATACATAGATCATAGAACCAATGGAAAAATTTCTAAGGAAAAAAAGTACCAATGGAACAATGAGTTTCAACACGGTTTGGATACTCTGAAAGAAAAGATGGTCACTGCACCGATATTAGTATTTCCAGACTAGGGATAGACATTCCATGTACATGTAGATGCATCATCGATAGCACTTGGAGCTATATTGGCACAGCCATGAGAAGGAGACTTGGATCACCCAGTAGAGTTCACAAGAAGAAAACTATCAAACTCATAACTGAATTAAAACATAACAGAAAGAGAAGGCCTAGATATGGTTTACGCACTGCAGAAGTTCAGACACTACCTATTGGGAAAACATTTTAAGATGTTTACAAATCACTCAACCTTAAAATACCTAGTCAACAAGCCAATGTTGGGGGGGAGAATTTTTCGATGGTTACTGTTATTTCAAGAATTCGACTTAGAAGTAATAGTTAAACCAGGAAAAATGAATGCAGGACCTGACCACCTATCACGGGTCACAAATGGAGAAGAACCCACGAACTTACAAGATAACTTTACAGATGCCCAGTTATTCTCAGTACAGATTGTTGATGACTACTTCATAGAGATCATCCAATACTTGAGCACAGGTACCGCACCGCAAGAATATACCACCACGTAGAAGAAGAACCTGGTAGTTCGCACAACCGACTATCAACTGATTGTAGAACATCTAAATAAAATGGGTGCATATAGCATTTTATGAAGGTATGTGTTAGAGCACAAACGATAAAAAATTATAGCAGAAGCCCATGAGGGATTGGTAGGAGGATACTATGCAGAAAAATCTACCACGCAGAAGGTACTCCGCGTAGGATCATGGTGGCCAACAATTCATAGAGACTCTAAAGAGTACTGTCAGGGATGCAATGTTTGTCAAAGGGTAGGAAAAACCAACAAAAGGGACAAGATTTTGTTACAACCACAAATGACATTACAAGCATTTGATAAATGGGCAATAGACTTTGTGGGACCAATTTACCCACCAGCCAAAAGAACAGGGGCAAGATACATCATCACCATGAAGGAATACCTAACACAGTGGGAGGAAGTTGCACCAGAAAAGCACACCATATCATCCATAGGCGAATGGCATAGTAGAAGCCTTTAACAAAATTCTCAAGAACGCACTGACAAAGATCTACAACGTCAATAGAGACGATTGGGACCTCAAAGTACCAACAGTATTATGGGGTTATAGGATGACATGCAAGAAATTGATGGGGCACACACCATTCAAACTCGTCTACGACCAAGAAGTGGTAGTGACATTAGAATTTTTAGTACCCACCTTACGCGTAGCAACTATCACACAAATGACAGAACCCGACACAATACAAGAAAGACTGAACCAACTGTTAGTAATGGAGGAAGACCAAATCCTGGCAGGATTCAATCAACAAGTGCAGAATTCCATAGACAAAGCATGGAACGATTGACACATTAAGAAGCAGACTTTCAAGGAAGGATATCTAATATTTCTCTATGACAACAAATTGTTTCAACACCCAGCAAAGCTGAGAATGCATTGGTTAGTGTTACACATGATTTTGGTCACTATGGTGATGTCTCTACAAGTGATGTATTTAGGCTCCCACAAGGACTTTTTGCCTGAGAAAAGTGACTGTTGCCTCCTTCCAAAAAACACATTTTTAAGATGAGTTCACAGGCTACCTATATTACAGGGTGAGAAAATCCTTCATTCTTCCAGGTAACCCAAACTTAGGGTGTGAACTATTCGCAATCTGCTCTATAGGTAGGGTGCGAACCTGTTTCAAAGCTTGGAAAAGAGAAGAGGTCATGAAGGTTCTAGAAGGGAATCTTTTAGAAAATGAGTTGGCATTCGCATAGTTGGAATCCTACTGACTTCTTAGATTTAGTGGGATCATCCTCATCCATTTAACCATCTCTCCTTCTCCTATATATTGAAAGGTTTCTCATGGAAAAGGTTAAGCAAGATTGAATGAAGAATTGGTGAAAGAATTGTGTGAAGAACTCTGTTTGGATAGAAGCTTGAAGATTCTATTTGGTCTATCAAGTTGTATTGGATATTCTTCATGCAAGTGCAGAGAAAGTGTGTGTGTTGGAACCAAGGGTCACTGAAAGGAAGCTTGCGACATCAAGGTGATCAAATTGTATCTTCTACTTTCATTTAATATAATACAACGACATGTCCCTTTCCGATAAAATCACTCTTATTTTATTGCATAACTCCTTGATCATATGCATAGGTTGACATTGAATATACTTTTCCATATTCACTTTGGTTGGTTTGTGTTGTCTTGGACCTGATTTCAAAAGAGCACTGGAGTGAAGCAGGAACAACAGAGACATAAGGAATCAATATAAAGGTATGTCACTCATTCCTTCTTAGTAGTAGATTCAATGATTGCAACTTAGGGAAAGAGTCGTGTCCTGTCCTGTTTTGTTCTAGATCCAGGTGGATCTAGGGAGATTTGTTAGTGTCCTCACCTACTGATTTATCTAATAACAAAATTGGCGACTCCATAGAAACAAGAACTATGCTTGTAACCTCTGTTTCATTTCAATCATGAGGTCGCATTGAGACTGACAGAGTTACTCACCCTACTTTGTTGGTCTTGGTGTAGATATTACATGTATTATGGGGGTCGCTTGAGAGGTATACCCACAATGATGAGTGGAAGCCTTTCAATTTGATTTCATGCTAGATACCCTACCCTTGCACGTGGATCATACTGTTGACTGTTTCCCTAGGCATCGCTTTAGTGATTAGTAACCTTAGTGGCCTATATATTTAGGGTCTTTACACAAGGTGACAGTGGAGGGGCAAGTCTTCACGGTACCTGGAATCGACGTTGGCCAAACTCACTCGGGCTCCTTGGAGGGTATACCCATGATTATGTGTGGGAGCTTGAACCATGGTGTAAGTCTATTAAGTAGGTTGTCAATGTAACTTTTCCACCCACTCTATCTCATCCCCTTCTTACATTGTTCTCGCGACATTGGATTTCATCACCAACTAGTGTGTTCATTGTGAGAAGGTTTTGTTTTCTTGCTTTCTTACTAGATTTTTAGCGTGTGTTGCTTGTTCTCCCTAGTGGACTCTAGATTGGATTTTTGTTTTTAATGGTGTCAGTTCCTGAAATGACCAATGAAGGAACCTCTGCTCTAGAGGAAACTTTTTTTTTTCCTTCTTATGAAAACATTGGTCCTCCTCATATTACTACTTTGAGCCTTCCAGGTCTCACAATTGGATTGCCGGTATGGTTGTTTTCCACTCAGGTAATCCTGAATGTAGTTAGTGCTTCAGTCACAGGCACTTCCCCCCACGAGCATCAACCTCGTGTTGATCCTTCACCTTCTTCACTAGTAAGGTATTCTTCGCCTTCTTCACTTGCAAGGTCGCCTTTTCTTTCATATTCTTCGTCGAGTGAAAGTCCTGAAGCTAGTAACCCAGTGAATAAGAAGAATAAGAAAAGGAAGAATAAGAAGAAGAAAAATAAGCAAGGATCAAAACCTCCAACCACTGCTAAACATGTTAGAAAACAACTAGTTACTGTTAATCGTGTTGGGAATGTTGATGATGTCAAGATCACCAAAAAAACCCGTAAGCCCAAGTACCCTTGCAGGATTTATAAGTGTAGCCATCTTCTTAAGGATTTCCCTAGTCTATCCAAGGTTATAGAAGCATGGTCTACACATCCCCACCAACTGATGTCATTATCCTCTGAACAACATGTTGATGACTCCCCGTCGACTAGTCACGATATAGTTGGGAAGAAGAAAAGTAGAGCCAAGTTCCCATGTATGTTATGAAAAGGGCGTTATCTAACTCATATTTTCCCTCATATGGAAGAAGCCTCAAAATTCCTGGAAGACATGATTGTTTCACAGCCTCAACTTCTAACTTCTTATTGCAAGCTTTCTCTCAACCCACCTGTAGTTGATGGAATGATCAATCCGGTTCCCCCATCAGTCAGTTCAGTTGATCAAGTGGTCAATATGGTCATGTCTTTGGTTGAACTAGTAAACCAAGTGGTCGATCTGATCCCATCCTCGGTCGATCCCACTCTCCCGTTAGAGAATGAAACCCAAGCAGTTGATCCATTTCCACCTATCAACCCCATTCTCCCCTCGGAGAATGAAACCCAAGCGGTCAATCTGATCTCTTCATCGGTCGATCCTACTCTCCTGCTAGAGAGTAAACCCAATACTGCCCATGTTTTTCTCATTGATATAGAATCTACCATGTCGGGGGATATTCCTCCTTCTCCCATGGAACCCCCTCCAAGTTATGAGGCCATCCATTTTGATTGGGGTGTGCTAACTAGACGTCATCTTCCCTCTCACATTCCTTTCCAGATTACAGTACAGGTTTGTGGTCGAGACGTTCCTCAGACACTAATAGATGAAGGTGAGTTTGTTAGTATTTTGTCCTCTTTTTCTTGGCAAGATTTGGGTTTTCCTTAGCTTATGCCAGTTACGCAGAATATGTTATCTTTTAACAAAAGAACCAGTCAACCTTTAGGGACCCTTCCTCAGTTTCCTGTAATTTTGGGAGGGAAAACTATCTTTATTGACATCATGGTAGTCAAAGACCCCTTGGATTTCGCTTTACTCCTTGGGCGAGATTATGTCTATGCCATGAAAGCTATTGTGTCTACTCTTTTTCGTGTGATATCTTTCCCTCACGATGGACGAGTTGTGACTGTTGATCAACTTTCAGTCATTGACCCCGACTGGATTTCCTCCCTAAATGGTTCTTATATGCAGATGGTATTGCCCCCGCCACAGGTCAATTATGTGGTGTTGTTTCCCATGGCTTCAACTTTTTATGACTTAGATCCAGTAGTTGACATGGTGATCTCTTCGATAGGGTTGTTAGAGCCTGATCTCCTTACCCCTATCACAACCCTCGACATGTGTTCCTTCCAGAGTGTGTTCCTTCTGTCAATTAAAGATCTCTTGGAAGCTATGGCTGAGTTTTGTCCCTTGACATGGTGTCCTTCTAGAGCATTATCCTCTTGGAATCCATGATCAAGAAGAGAGTTTTGAGGATAGTTTTTGCGTCTCTGTAGCAACCTTGTTAAAAAAATGAAATAGAGGTTATGAGCATAATTCTTGTTTCTGTGTCAAGCTCGTTAAAAAATGAAACAGAGGTTTGGGGATTATACCTAGAGTCTCGAGCATAGTTCTGATCCTGTGTCAAGATCGTTAAAAAATGAAACAACTTCCCCCTCTCTGTTGATTCAATTCCTTCATCTACTGTTTGAACTTCATTTCATCCACCTTTGAAGTTGGATGAAAAGAAGCTTGAGGGGCATTGCTTTTAGCCTATGGACTTCATGCTAAATTTAGAGTCGCTAGTTTCTTAAGTTGGGGGCTAAGTACCAACCGTCCATGTGTTATGGGTTGGGAAGTCCAAGCATAGTTTTCTATGGTTCAAGCTTGTGTAAAAATAAAACCACTTACCTCAAGCATAGTTTCCTCTGGTTCAATCTTGTGTAAAAATGAAACTAGGTCCAAGCATAGTTTTGTTTTGTTTTAAAACTTGCGTAAAAAAGAAAACAATCCCGAGCTTAGTCTTTGTTCTTTCTCATGCTCGTAAATGTTCTTTCTCGTGCTCGTAAATCAATGAGAATGTAACCGAGTATACTTTTGTCACTTTTTTGGACTCGTAAAGGTTATACAAAAAATGAACCCACTGAAGTTCCCTTTAAGCTCTTTTTTGACTCTCTAAACATGAAAAGATTGCCGAGTGATCTCGTTCTTTTGTGAGATCGGAAGAGCGTCGTGTAGGGAAAGAGTGTAGATCTCGGT
>CBVK0100352943.1:0-20319 GCA_900067695.1 Picea abies
AAGTTGGTAATAATGCTTTTCGTTTAGATGTGCCTCCATATATGCAGATGTATGTAGTTGTGAATGTTGAGAATTTGAAGTTGTATGAGCCTTCGTTGATCGATGATCAAGGAGAGCATGTTCCGATTCCTTCCATAGATGATTTTTCTCCAGAATATCTAACAAAACTGTAGGAAGACACCATACTTGACAGAAGGATGATGACTTCGAAGCGGGGAAATGTGGAGTATTTGCGAGTTGGTCTTAAAGGGATGAATCCAAGCAAGGCCAAGTGGATTGAGGTTGGAAGGGTGAGGGAACTCTACCCTCATCTTCAAATAGACTGAGATAGTCTTTTGGTGGTCCAAAAGCTTCCTAATGGGGAGGTGTGATCAGGGGATCAAAATTTGCTCAATTTTCAAAGTGCTTGGATTGAGACGAAAACAGTTCCATTGCGTCCGTCTCGTTTTCCTGATTCCGGCGGTATCTTTATTTTCGCGAATGGAGTCCGTATGGAGGAGATATCGCGATTTGAACGCCAAGTCAAACAGGTAAAAAAATTGGGGTGCTGACTGTACCTGTCCGTATTTTCCGTACGACCACGTGGAGGGATGTACCTTTTTGCTGACGTGGAAGACTGATGATGTGGCGATTGTTGGTTGGATATTTGTCAGCAAATTGGAGATTGACATGTGTCTCTTTTTGGCCAATAATGGTTAGGACACGTGGCCCCATCACTTGGCTCCACGTGTCACTATTTTACTGGTTAATTTGGTTATGTGTAAAAGTTTTTGGAGAGCCCGCGGGGTTTGACCCCGGGACCTCTCCCATAGCAAAGTCTTAACACATATGCACTAGCCAATACTCCCGCCTTTTGTTCCTTGTTACAAAGCCCAACTCATATGTATTTAAGTTTGGATTTCGTACTATGAAGAAAAGGGGGCGGGCTGGGGCTTACGCCCCGACCCACGGTTTTGCTGTAACATATATATGACCGTATGTTTTTATATGGCGGGTTTGAAATATAGTCCACAGACTATATTACATGTTTAACATTGTAATATGGCGCGCGTTTTCATATATATTATGTTTTGTATACATTGTAATGTATTTATATGTGTGGCGCGTGGTTTGGAACTCATGACCTATAATACATTGCGCGCGGGGTTATATTATGTTATGTGTTGTTTAATACGTGTGGGTTGAGTCCGTTGGCACAGTTTTGCAATGGGCCAACGACTTTTGCGCCCAGCCTATGGTTGTATGGGCATATGACCAAATGCCGAGGCGGTTGGGGGCTGGAGGCGCCCTAACCGTCCTACGGTTTGCACCGTTGTCGTGGTTGCGCCCGGTGCCAGGTTATAACACACGTTTGGAGCGTGTTCCAGGTATATGTGTGCAAAGAGTGCAGATTGTAGAACCAGAGACAGCAAAGAAGGAGGGAAGACTTCAAAGGAGGCTATCTTCTTCATTTTTCGACCGTTTCAGGTGCCGTTAGAACCTAGACAGGGGTTTTGGCATGCTGCGGAGCCATTGGAGCAGTCATTTTGTTGATTTGAGCACTGTAAGACTTATTTTTAAGCACTTTGAGCAATTTAATATAAAAGATCCATTTGGAGGCTGGACCAGGAGATGTAGCCCGGAGTGGGGTGAACTCCTTTATCAAGTTGTTGTGTTTATGTCTTATGTTCAATGATTTATGATGTTGTCTATGCTTATTTCTACATAAGTAATCCTTTCTTATGTGTTGCAAACTGATCCGATTGCCTTAAACACATAACATTTTACTTGCAAATTAATTTAATCAAGTTTATCAAGTCTTCGTCATATTTTTAGATCATCGCATATCGCGATATCAGAGTTCTTAATGTCAAGATATTTTGGCATTTCAGAATCCTGATCCCCGATGCTCCGATATGGGTTGTGATCAACGATCCAGATCACTTCTTATACAATGGCTGTGATTACATCGCGAAATCGCATATCGCAATTTCAGAGTTCTTGATGTCAAGAGATTTTGGCATTACAAAGTCCCGATCCTCGATACTCCGATACGCCCCTTTCCACGTGCTAGCCCTACTAGCTATAGTCATTGGCCCATATGACCATCAACACATGACCTCGGTCAAAGCTCTCATTGGGGTTTCAGCGTTTTCGATGTCACCATGCACATGTCGACGGAATTCCCGATCCTCCGATCCCCGATGTGTCCCTTCACATGCTGGCCCTCCTGGCTCAGCTCCTGACCAATGTGACCAGTCCTCATGACCGCAACCTTATCCCTTTTCATGGCTACTCCTAGAGTTTTGGCACTTGTGCTATCAAAAGGCGCATGTCTTTAGGATTTTCAATCCTTCGATTCCTAATATCCTGATGCGCATCCTTTTCGCCTAGCCCCGTCTGACTACGCTCTGGTCCACATGATCGTCATACCACATGACCGCATTTATACCTCTTGTCGGGGTTTCAAGGTTCGTAGGTTTGCAATGCAAAGTTTTCACAACCACGGAATCCCCTATATACCGATCCCCGATGTGTTGCTGATGTCACACATGGTTTGACACATGTTAAATACTGCCACGTGTCACTCTGATTCATGACTTACATGTGCCTGAAGTGTTGAATCTACCTGACACCTGTCATTACCCGGTTGTGCCACGTGTCCCTAGCTGACGTGGTCTTCTATCGTGAGTTGGATCGACGGTGTAGATCACATGTTGATCTGACGGTTCAGGTTCAGTCGGGATTTCTTTCATCGCGATTTCGGGGTTTCTATTGTAATAGATCACGAGACTCATTAAACTCTGATTCCTGATTCTTCGATGAAGAAAAGCAATGGTCCAGATCTCATTCTTTCTTCCGAGGCTTATCTCCCTCGCAGCTTCTGCAGATCTGATGGCTGACGGGTATCTTCTTCCGACTTGACGGCTCATGTCCTCTCTCTGACAAGGACTGTAAACTATGGTCCAGATTCATTTTGGATTCAATGGTTATTATTGAACCGTGATCTTGTTGCAATATGTCTAATACAAACCAATCAATGACAACTACCATTCGCTGTCTGCAAACTTGCCACCAATGACAACAACTATCAACATGCATTCACTGCTTGTTCAATATTTGCCAACACAACTCATGTCTCTCCTGAATTCTTCCCCATAATCTAACATTCGTCATGATTTCACCACTCCAGTATTTCATGACTTCACGTCCCTTACAATCCTTAACCCATTAACTCCAAAAATGTTACCTACTAGAGAGGTCATAAAGCAAGGATGATTTTTTTCTATCAGTTGATGGTACCTCTTATTCTATCCTTCCACTATACTTGATCTAAAGGTCGAGAAGGTTCACGAAGTTCCTTAGATCTATGACCCATGTTACTTCATGACTTCAGAATTTGGGGATTATAGTCATTTAACACCTTTTTACTCATAGAGTGGGTCAACATTGAATTTGACCATAGTGTATATCCAATGGTTAGGAAGGATTTCGAGGATCCTTATATCTACCGCCCATGTTACTTCATGACTTCAACATTCAAGGATTCTAGCCATAAGACCTTCTTACTCCTGAAGTTGATCAATGTTGAATTTGATCGTAGTGTATATCCAACCATCAGGAGGGATTATGAATATCCTTATATCTATAGCCCATGTTACTTCGCGACTTCAACATTTATGGATTCCGACAATTTAACACCTTTTTACTCTTGGAGTGGGTCAACACTGAATTTGATTGTATCATATATCCAAAAATCAGGAAGGATTCTTAAGATCCTTAGATATATGGATCGCATTTATTCACGACTGAAAAGCTAGTCAAGGTTTAATGATAAATAGGATCTTATGAAAATAGATAGGAAACTTCCAATTGTCACTCAAACTCCTTGTTAACCATGTCAGCAGGTTGCCTTTGGTAGGATTAGAGTGTTGTGAAGTTCAACATCCTAGAGCTCCGGGCCTTTGAAGTATTGAATTTTAGAATGCTTAGATCCCTTTGAGAGTAGTGAAATTTTCTAGCACCCTAGTCATATGGAACTTTCACAAGCCCCGGAGGGATACACTCTTAAATTTTATCCAGGATTTGGTTAAGTTTGTGGAATCGATCCTAAGGTCACTTTAACAAGAAAATGGTTTGTCTCCCTTTCATAACCCCCTATTTAATCCTGGTCATTGATCCCATCAACCATTCAAATGGTTGAATCCTTAATATTTTTTTTTAATTTATCATGATGAATCTCAGCCATCAATCATGAGATCAAACATGATGCCAGTGACTGATTCTCCAAACTACATGTAACTCTACAAATGACCATTAAAACTTGAATTTCAACCCCTCTAGATTGAATTTCTATCTGTGACTTCACTTCTCTACTCCATTAACCCTCTCAAACCATCTGAAGTCATCAAAACTTGGATTTCCCTCATGAAATTGGGGATTTCTCTCTAAAATCCTTGTTTTTCCCCCAAATCCGTCACAGGAAAAATATGGAACAACAAATTTCATGAATTTGCAACCATCTTGGCCCATACAAGCCTAGTGTTTGAAAAAAAAGATTTGATACCATAATGTAACATCCCCCATCCCAGCCAAGGGACACTATGGTGTAGAATAAACATAAAAACAAAATTTATGCTAAGTAAATGAACTATTTTACTGTTAGCCAATTTCCTGTAGCTAACATCTAGGAATTAAAATAGATTTAGCTATTGTCTATAACCAAGAAATATAGATGCATATACAACATGATAATAATCAACATGAAATGCAGCTAAAAAACTCATTGCAGCCACATATAAATCACTTCCAAATACATAGAGTTCATGCACAACAATTAAACACATAATTTAACATAACAACAAGATAAAACACTTATCTTTTCACAACAATTATGTAGCCATCTTCTTGGGATGAACATTCTATCCAACCATAGACTGGTTATTCCAAATCTCAACATCCACTCACCCCCAATCGGAGGCTAGAAATACAAAAGAGAGGGTGGCCTCTCACAGTCCACTCACAACTCATAAAACTCTCAACCCAATTGATATTCTCCTACAACTATCCCAATTTTCCACCATCTCTCTTCCTCTTGACCTATCCAACCAAAAGAATGTACCCCTTTACCGATCTCAATACCTTAGGCATCCCATTTGTTTATTAGGGTTTCTCTAGCACACGAAGCTAGGAATCTCTCAGCTGAGAACTAAAGGGAAAATGTTGTTAGGAAAACTATCAGAAAAGCAACATCATACACTTGTTGTTTTAGTGCAACTCACACAAGAGTTCACTCTTTAGGCCTAAGAAACTATCTCTTTGGTTTTCCAAATCCAATTCACTCTAATTACACTCCAACATTCTCTAGAATTCTCCCTCCATAGCTACATCAACTTCAAGATCTGTTTCTTTCTCTCTCCTTGGATCTCATGCAAAAAGCTTGACTAGCTCAAAAATGTTGTCCCAACCCATACAAATTTCCTCTCATGGATTTCCTTTCTTGACTCATACTCTTCCCCAAGCTGATTGTACTCAACCCCCATGTTCCCAATAACTTTGGGATGTGACCAATCACACCCACCATGTTATATGTATTCAATGAATGGATTTACGAACATTCAATCAGAAATGGGAAGGTTCATATACAAATAGCAATTTTAGGAAAATGGGTTGAATTAATATAAATGGGTATTTCCCCCTTGGACCCCTCTTGGACATTATCCTAACCACTTCCCTCTCTTGTGGATTAATTCATCCCCCATATATTGTCCATATCCCCTTAGCAGTTGGCATTACATTTTATTAATAAAACATATCCCCTTAGCAGTTGGCATCACATTTTATTAAAAAAACAAAGAAATACAATTCGCATATTGCATCACTTTAGCCATAGCCGCACATTATATATACATAATCATTATTCAAACTGGGGATTATAATAGGGATGTTACAAGGTTAGGATGATTAATGATATTTTCCCAATTTTTAATTACACGACCTTAACTTTCAACTACAAATTGGTTGAAATTGAATCCATTTAGGTTGAAATCCATAGTTCTTATTCCTGGAGCGGTAACCCAGATAACTTCTATGAGCCAAGTAGATAAGAAGAAATGTAAAGAATGAGAATTGTTAAAAATAGAATACTAGAATATCAATTGGTCAAAATAACTATGAGTAGCCACAATATTGTAGGTTTCTTCCTCCTAACAAAATTTGTAACTTCCATTTGTCGACTGATTTTCAGTAGTTTCCTCAATCAAACTAGAATTTACCAAATAACCATGCATATAAATGAATAAAGAGTCATTGAATATTCTAGCTACACCCAACATGTGGAATGGATGCATAAGAATATTGTGCTCATCCTGGAATACGATCATGAAATTGAAAGTACCAGAGATTCCTAGAGGCATACCATCAGAGAAGCTTCATTGACCAATAGGGTAGATCAAGAAAACGATAGTAGTAGCTACAATAGGAGTTGAGTATGAAACAACAATACAAGGACACATACCTAGATGGAAGCTAAGATCCCAATCATGACCCATATAGCAAGCTACACCAAGTAGGAATTGTAGAATGATTAGCTCGCAAAGAACCCCATTGTATAGCCATTCATTGGCAGAAGCTACTTCCCATATGGGATAGAAGTGAAAATCGATAGTTGTAGAGGTAGGAATAATGGAACTAGAGATAATATTGTTTCCATAAAGAAGAGAACTAGAAATGGGCACACGAATACCATCAATATGTACCGAAGGAGTTGCGATGAAAGAAATAATGAATACAAACATTGTGGTCAATAGGGTAGGGATCATTAAAATACCAAACCATCCAATGTAAAGACGATTTTTGGTGCTAGTGATCCAGTCGTAGAAGTGAACTCATAAATTTGCACTTTTTTATCTTTCTATAATTGTGGTCATGGTTAGAAATTTGTTTATAAAATCATCAAAGGCTCCCAAACATAAGGATTTTTATTTGAAAATATATAATATGATCCATGTGTCAATGTCAACTAATATTTGGGATGGATTTTTAATATCTATCCCAATGAGATAGATAGTGGTCTATCCTATATTTGATAGAATATGTATTTGAGATAGAGTCTATATTTTTTGCATATATTACACACTCTATAGATATATTTGTGGTTAGATACTCCATCAAATTATTTATTCCTAGTTCCGGGAATGGGAGATCTATTGCAATGAGAATGGATAGGATTGAATCAGTGAAGAGAAAAAAAAAATGTTTTCTACAATGAAGTGCAATGCAATTCTGGAACCAAATTATGAATAAATTGATATGATTGGGATATAAATTCTTCATCACCTTTCCGAAGAACCCATAGTACAATAGTTTGTTCCCTGTGAATAGGAACAAATAGGAAAAAAAACTTTATTGCATCTAGAACAAGACCAAGTGGATAGAGGTACCTATCATAAATTTGATTTGGGTTTCCTGGGACTCAAAACCAAAGCTCATCGAATGGAGGGGATTATCTGCTCCTTCAATATAAATAAGAGCAATAAATATCTACCCAAACCATGCTTGCATTTATCATCACACATGGATTTCCCCATGTAATGTATCTATTTCATAATCATTTTAGTTCTCATATGGAAAAATAAAAATGATTCTGAATTGAGGCAAATACTCAAAGATAATTTCATTGGTCAAATAATTTTTCTATTTTCAGATCCTGTATATTTTTCCAGGAATTGTCTAGGGGGTTTATCTGGGGAATATTTGAATGCCAAATTTGTTCTCTCTATGAAAGGGTTGTCACTTTTGATGAAAAAGGAAGAGAATAAAATTCTCATTCTTTTGAAAAAGATTTTTTAAAGAGTTCTGGAGCTAATTCCTTCCAAACTACATGTATCATACTTTTATGTTTACAGGATAAATTTTTAGGACATGATAATGAAAACATATACTTTATATGATATAAATGATCTATACCAAAAGATCCACTATAGTAATGACAAATATTTCTGCAAATTTGATTGAATTGATTGAGAATATCATTATATGTTATATTGGTCCAAGAAAATTTATTAATTGGCCTCCCTGATATGTCACAAAAATTTTCTCTAGCCAATAGTCAAATTATTGGTACAATCAAAACTATTGTATCAAATTCATCTATAATACGATTGAAAATGAATAACTCATATATAATTTTATTCCTAACCAAAACAAGTTTCATCCAAACCCTTGGAAAATAACCTAAAGAAGAAGAAGAATTCTTGGATAATTGATGAGAACATACCCTATATGGTTCAGACCAAAGATTATTGAAAATTTGGAAGATGGTATCTATATTTTTTACTAGGATATGAGTAAAATTTATAGATATAATAGATATTTCTACATATCTAACATATCAAATGTTAGAATCCTTCAACGACCAGACACTTTTCAGTGAATTTCGATGACAAAATATTAAAAAAAAATAGTTTTCAACGAAAATGAGCTCATTGAGGGAAAGATCCATGAGACAATGATCGTGAATGAGAGGGAAATTTAATAAGGTAAACTAAAATGGATTCACATTGATATACATAATGATTCCAAGCGAACGCGAATAATATTGTATTCACTTTCAGGACGACAATAATCAATCTTTGTAAATTCTCTGAACTATTTAGATATTCATAAAGAATAGATCATAATGGGTGAAAGGAGGGAAAATATTGTATCCAATGATGAAAGGTTCGAACCAAAACTTATGGATGAATAGAATAGGTTATTTGTGTATCTGATACATAATTTGAATGCGGGAATTTATCCTTAAAGGAGGGAAATATTGAATGGATCGAACATATATTCTTCCATTCATTCATCCCTTCCACAAAATATTTTGACCATATAGAGAACGAAACTTCCAGGACCAATGTTAGTCCTTCTAGTGCCGATTCAAAGTATGAACTCTTCTTGCGATCAACTAATGTATTTGGATTGCAACTCATGAAAAAAACAATTGAACGACTATGATGACATATTTTACCAATCAAACATTTTACAATAATGAAACCGAATTGATCATTGGAGCTTAAATTTTCCACTAGTTCGGAGGAACTCAATACATCCAAATAATGATCATGATAAATTGCGTAAAAATCTTCCTGAAAAAAGAGTGGATATAAAAAAAATGTTTCTAAGAGTTATCTTCCTTTCAATATCTATGGAACTCATCCATTATCAAACCTCAGTTATGGCCCTCATTCATGAGAATAGCCTTTTAATTTGTGATATAATACATGGTGTGATATATTCTAGACAAGATAGGAAAAAAAAGATATATCCGGATATCAAAATTCTATCTTCTATTCAGACGATTTACTCCCCAAGTATCTTGTTCTTCATGATCAAGAATGGAAATATTTTATCCTGGCAACCAATCACTCTCATGAAACATGGAATAAATCAACCTGGTCAGTGCACTATTTATATTACACATGGGTACTCGAGTACTTAGGACTTATTGTGAGTGTATAAATCCTTGATCTACTCAGGAAAACCTCCCAATATCGGGTACTAAAATTCTCTTAACTTCTTATCAGTAAAGGGAATTCCTCGCTCGTTTAATTGGAACGAGGAACAAAATCTCATTTCTATGGGTATACTTATGATTCAAGTCATATATCTTTCTCCATTGACTCATTTGGATTAACTACGAATTCAATTGATCCTATTCACAATTATCACAATCAATCCAAAAGGATGAGCATTTTATACATCCATTTAGGTAAATAATAGAAATTTCCCACCCATTTTATTCCTTGAATTAGATATGGTACTAATCGAATACAATCAGGTATCCTAAAAATCATATCAGATATCATATGGAACAACATGTTGTTTTTTTCATTCATTATACTTCGAGGATCAGTTATAGTCTTCCAAACTTTATCGATAGTATTGAAGAGTTTTCTACTTCATTCAAATGTGTAAAAGACCTTAGTTGCACTTAAAAGTTGAGTACTTTACCATTGAGTTAGAAACCCATATTTCAAACATATATTGAGGATATATATACGATCAAAGTGCAATGTGAGGTTACTCAATATGAATCGATAAATAGAATCTTACCAATCGTTGTTGTTAAATAACGAAGGGGAGGGATAAAAAACATATGTGAATGATCAAATAATTCACTCATCGGTTCGTATATAGATATGTATAATTTGGATCCACCATTCTAGAATAAAGTAATATAGGTTATGATTAAATGATCTGTTGACAAAATTATCATGATTGGATAGGATCACTGATAAATGATGAACCGAAGATATTTATTTCTATTGTGAATGGACGAATTATGTTGACACAATACACTATTGTCAATCCAAGATAAGAGATAAATGAATTGTTGGATTGTCACTGTATTGGGACAAGATGTTAGGCGCATTGAGAAACAAACCTAGGCTTATTTGTAATAGCCTTGGTAGAATGATTCAAATATTCATCATTTTTGCATGGAATCACGTGGAAACAAGAGTGACTTGAATAATATATATTAAAATAAGAATAATTTTGAGTCAAGGGTATTTGATCTGAATATGAAATGTTGGATGTCATAATCCATATCCATGAAACTGATTATGTCGATTCACACATTCCTTTATACCACATCAATTCAAATGATGTTTTTATGATCCCTTCCTGATATCGAATCATGATTGAGACATTATTATGAATTTTCATTAACTCAATTGATATGAGAGGAATGTGTATTGAATTGGATCCACTATTTTTGTATAGAATACACTCAATGTAATAAATTAATTGATATTGATTAGGTACTTAACTTAATTATTATTTATCTTTGTGCATTACCTCAATAGTAACTTTAAAAATTCCCTTTCGTTGTGTAAATGTTTTTGTATTTAACTTTACTTCATCCCTGACAAAAAATGGGGATTTATTCAATTCTAGTCGACTTTGAGGATCCAAATTGGACTCTTATCCATGGATAATGATTTATTCATTATTTACTTCATATCGTGACCACAAAAATCTCTATAAGATGATCCTCCATACCCAGAGCGAATGGGTTATAAAATGGATCAACTATTTGATTGGTACCTTCGTAACCTAGGAAAGGTCAATATCCCAAGGAAATATTTTGGGTATGAGATAGTGCGGAAAGAACTCCATAGGGAATCTCAAGATGTTTACCGATATTATGTTCCATTTGAGTACCAAATATTGGAGATGGTTCCACACTGGCGATAATATATCCTACTTCAGCATGATCATCTGTGATGATTATCTCATCACAAAAATATTTCATTTTCTCTTTGACCCATTCTGCATCATGTTTACAATAAGTACATGTACAAATCACATGAATTCTCATCTATCTAGAAATTATCTTAGTGATTGGAGAAGTATGAGTTACATCACCAAAAACAATTATTTCTTTCCTCGTAAAATTATGGAAATCAAAAGATCTTCAAAACCAAGCAACTTGGGAAACAAATTGATTTTTTCCATCAATATAGGATTCGTAATCAACCCTTTTTCCTGATAAAATAGGATCCACCAAGGTATCAATATATTTCTTTATCTTTCGAATGCACTCGGTCATATATACATATCCCACAGGAATTGTAGATACATAAGGTATTCCAAATTCTTTATTTAAATACATTATTGCCATTAATCCCACTTCAAGATAAGGAATTTAATTAAACCAATATTTTGGTAAATTTTTTGGATCCTCTACAGATCCTCCTTAAGGAATTATTTGATTAATTTTGATGTCCAGATATTTTAATAAACATATCAACTCATGACAATCATGTCAATTATGAAATCCCAGAGTAAGAATCCCAATTGTATTTACAAAAGGTTCATCTATTACGAATTGATCCAATGTTTCTTATCTATAGGATTTCTTCAAATAATATCGAACCACCTGCTCCAAATTTCTATCCACTACCTAAATTTAATTCACTTGATAATGATCCACATCCACGAAATTGGTATTGCAAATGGAGATTATGGATGCTCTATCTACAAAGTTTTTTAAATCCTCTTGAAAGATACTAGAGGTACATGTAGCTGTCAATATGATTAGATCAGGACCTTCCTCCTTATCTTTTCAAACAATATTATCCACAACTCTTTTTTGAGATCCACGTGCTAGTATGTGCCAATCTACTATACTAGAAGTTGTAGGAGTAAAATTTCTTCCTGGTTCTAACATAGAGTGCATTACATTAAAATAATCATGTCCTAGAGGATAATGCATAATGGCATGGACATTTTTTAATGAACTAGCTACTAGTAGAGTTCCAATATGAGGAGGACCAACATACATCCAATGGGATAATTTCATAAATTGAACAAGTTATCTCAAATTGATATGTATTTCCATATTGCACCAAAGATATATCTGTTTATCCCTTCCCTATTTTAATCACATTCCCTTCTGATAAGTATTGTGAAATTATGATAAAACCTAGAGTGAAATTGCATTGGGTTTTCCTTTACGAATGAAAAACAGGAAGAGGGAGGGAACAAAAAACAAGAACCAATGAAACAAGTCTAAGACAAAAGGATTCAAACCTTCAAATAATAGGATCAAAACTTGTTTCCTTACCACTTGGTCATGCCCCATTGTCATCCTATTTCCCTATTGATATGCTATTGAAGTCTTATATCCATTTTTTTTCAACTCATTAGGATCCAAGATTCATTAGATAAGATCCCAATTGGGCCGAGAAATTTTGTGGATATTTCGACAAAATAGGTTATTGATGGAATTGGACATAGTACAAAAAAAATAAAAAGGGACAAAAATATCCATTCATTCATCATTTTCTATTAGATTGGGTAAAATATTGTATGTATGAAAGAATCATCCCTTCCAACCCCAAGTCTGGTCAAACTTGCCGAAGACATTCTCGATCGTGTCGAACAATGATATATCCTCCACACTATTAAGCATTTACAACTAGGGTTGTTAAGATATTATGTTTTAAATCATAAAGTTATATGAAACCAAATCATTTTAGAAAGGTTTTGAATAATTCAATTTACACTTGTGACATTATTAATAGTTACTAACACCTAGGTTTGTCTAATTTTACTTCAACTTTTAAAGGCACAAAGTATCCACCCTCACTTCTCTTTTGCTTTTAGACTATACAAAAGTAATATATTATCACAATTTTTAAATGTTCCATAATCACTTTACCTTTTCTCTTTATGACGTTGTTAATAGTTACTAGCACCCATGTCTCTCCAATTCTACTTCAACTTTTAAAGACATGAAGTAGTCACTCTCACATCTCTTTTTTTTTTAGATTATACATAAGTAAATATATTATTACAAGTTTTAAGTGTTTCATAATCACTTTATTTTTTCTCTTTGAATTATGTATAACTATTATTAAAACATGTTTAAGAGGTAAGTATAAGCCACTTTGCTAATGATTTCACTTATTATTAAGAAAAAAACTTAAAAACAACATAAATGAGATTTTTTCTTTTATTATTATTAAATATATATTATTGGAAGTAAAAATCAAAATAAAAAAAGCCCTAGATGACTACTGGAATTGAGCTAAATCCAAAACACTTAACATCGGTTGAATATATTAATACATAAGCACTGTAAAGAGCTAATAAATAGATTCACAAAAAAGATGAACTTTTTATTTAAGAAAACATAAGTATGGATGACTACTTTAGAGTGTTGGTTAAATAGGTTAATGCACACGAAAATGGTATTGGATCCATTTATATTTGACTTTAAAAAGAACATGATAATGGAATTTGATTCACATAAATTTATATGCACACGTTAAGAGAAGATAAACTTTGACTTAGACATGTTGCATTATATGAATGAGGCCATGGTTTTCATTAGGTCTATGATGCCTTGTTGGTGTATCGACTACAAGTAGTTAATATTGGAAGAATTAGCTCACACAGAAAACACACACAGTTTGTATTATTGCACCCAAATACATAGAGATTACATAGGTATATATAGTTGGATTCAGATCCAACTAACTCCACTCTTGGAGGGATAGGTTGAGAGAATATCTCAACATCCTCCTACAAATATTCAAACCAATCTCCAACTCAACATAATGCATTAATGAAGCATTATCTCTAACACCCCCCTTTAATGCTTACATTAAAAAAACTTATAATACTTAAATACTATTACAAAAAATTGCAACACTTTAACTTTCGTCTGTCTGGCCTTCATCAGCTCCTACACCCACTCTGATGCCTCAGGACTGCGCTCTTTCTCTTCCTCTTCTTTGAGCTTACCATTCAACTCATTTAAAGCATAAATGCTTCAGACCATCATTCATGAACTTGTACAATGGACAATTTGACAACTCGGCTCATCGGGGCTTCCGTGATAAAAGATGTCAATTATTGATGCATTCTATGAACATGCCTCCATCTGTCGGATTTTTTCTTTCAGCTATCCTTCAGTGTCTAGAAGAGCAGTTTGGATACGGAATGTCCTCAACATTCAATTATACAAGGTGACTTCCAATAAGAACAGTTGTTCTTGAAACCGGGGCTGCCATCTTATATCAAGATACAAGAGTTCCTATTTTACATAAACACGTAAATATATAAAAAACTTTAAACTCACCACACACCACACATACAAACACACAACTCACAACTATTCAAACTGCACACTCTACGGTGGCTTCCAACTCATCAAAGTCTTGTGTTTTTCGTTCACCATGGATAATTCTTCAACGACTTATCATAATCTGCAACAAATTAACCTCACAGCAGCGGATGTGAATGTGTTGAATTATCTATGTAGCCTGCGTCCTCCCTCTACAGTGGCAGCAGTGATCCATGGCTCCTCCAGTAATTTCTTGTTGACAATAAGATAAACTGTGATTCTTTCCTCCCTGATTGTGTGTACAAAGAAAAAATTGAGTAGATCACAGAGTTCCATGGCGATTCATGATAGCAGCAAGGTCTGAATTAATATTGGAAATTTCAAAAAAATCGTTCTCTCATCGGTGGCAGTGCAGGTCCTCCTTCATTCTGGCAGCGTTTACCCTGTGTAGCGGATCTCACTCCAGCTACAGTCTCATCTCACTCGGATGAGTACTAGAAATGCAATGTCCAGGACACCGATAGCACCTGTAAGGCTCAAGAACGTTTGTTGCACGATCAGATTGGAGACCCACTGCCTGGTCGCTGCAAGGAAGGTGGAATATCTCCAGCGTATATACTTCGAGCGGGCTATAAATGTTCTGGCACTCTATGAGATTGCAATTTCATTCACTGGAAAATGAGACACATGCAGCTCATATTCTATTCGCAGAGTCTCTTCCACAGGCTCTTTAACATACCTCCACACAGGCTCTCTTCCCAGCAAATAAAATCTGCAACACAGAAATCTTCACACAGTTAGGCCACTTGTCTCTCTTTTTTGAGTGGGCGGCAACGTATCCACCTACACCATGCGCATCCTTTAGGCACACCACACCACACTCTTCACACATACCCGAGCCTCCCGTGAGGGAGTTACTCAAAGAGGTAACCCGCTCTGATACCAAGTTAAGATTGGAAGAATTAGCTCACATAGAAAACACACACAGTTTGTATTATTGCACCCAAATACATAGAGATTACATAGGTATATATAGCTGGATTCAGATCCAACTAACTCCACTCTTGGAGGGATAGGTTGAGAGAATATCTCAACATCCTCCTACAAATCTTCAAACCAATCTCCAACTCAACATAATGCATTAATGAAGCATTATCTCTAACACAAGTAATATATGATCAACCTAGTGCACGTTGAGAAAAATAAAATACAAGGTTTGGGATTCATGGTAACAAGATTTGAGGAAAATAAAATACAAGGTTTGGGATCCATGGTAACAAGATTTGAGGATTCATGGTAACAAGATTTGAGTTTCCTCCTCTATGATGGTTTGTTTTATTTTTGAAATATCGTCAACAAAGTTATATAAGAAAAGATAGGTCTAACAAATCCTATATAGGGTTTACAATCAACAAAAACATTAAGAACGTAAAGATGAAGAAGAAATTTAAAATTCTTATGCCAAGTGAAAAGAGTTTTCTATTCAATACTAACTCAATATTAGTTGGAAAGGATGATTAATATTAATGATGAAAAATTGTTTTCTTCCTTACAACATATTCAAAAGATATATGAGGAAGCATATACACTCTATGCATAACATGTCATTGTTCATTAAATTGTATGAAGTATATAACACCAACATTATTCATTTTATTAATTTGCATTACTATGACTTATAACCATAGGTTTGTATTAATTTATTTATCACTCCATGTGAAGTTTACATCTATATCACCCTGTAAACATGCTCACTTAGGGAATTCATAATTTTTGTTCCATTAAGTTGTTATGCTCACTTAGGGAACTCATCATATTTGTTCCACTAAGTTTCTATATTTTTCATGAGTTGTAAATGGGAGAAGCTCACTTGAAGCCACATTTTGCTAAGTTATTTTTCTTCTCATCGAAGACATGTCAGATCGACAATATTTCCAAAGTGTTCTCTTTGAATTTATGTTATTCTTATTAATGCAATAATACATGGAAAATCCATGGTAGATATTATTCTTATTAATGCAATAATCACATGGAAAATTCATGGTAGATAGGTAGTCTAGAGAATGAATCTCATGGATTTATTCATTGAATAGAGAAATGGAAACTAAATGGAAAAGGAAAACTACCCAAATGTAAATAGGTATATGCCCGGTTTGTTAACTAATTCATGATATAGAATGGATAAATGTGGCTTCTAAAGCTAATGTATGAGAGACATATTAGTCAAATCTCTTCTTTAAATCTATTTGTAACCTTGAGGGATTCTTTCTATTGAACTTAAATCTCTTCTTTAAATCTATTTGTAACCTTGAGGGATTCTTTCTATTGAACTTTCAATAGAAAAAGAAAGGGAAGGAATCGTCATTTCGTTGCATTGTAATAGAAAAGGAAAGCAAAGGAATTAACATTTCATTGCAATGTATTGAACTAATGAGGGAAATCCATTTTCACTTCATCATATTTATGGTTTTGGTGTACTTTTCTTGTTTCTTTTATAACAACAACAATGATGTATATATGGTTGGTCTTTTGAGTTAAATATTATTCTCTTTAAATTATTGAAATAAATATGTTTTTGGATAAAAAACTATAAAAAATATTGAGAAATTTAGTCCATGTTTCATAAATTCATGAAATATCTCATATTTTGTTTTGAAGGAAAATAATTATTCATAAAATCATACATGGTCTTAACCAAGTTTTCAAGAGCATAGGATAAACAACACTCAAACCACACTGTATTTACTGCTAAATTTAGTTCTAAATCTGGTTCGAAACATGTCAGAAATCAAAATTCCACCTATGTAATGGGAAGTTTTTCCATGGAACTTTTTCCCTGAAGGTTTTGGCCAATTTTAAGTTGACCCAAATCATTGATTTTCCAAAAAATTAAAAAACATAACTCACTAGAAATGGAGCTATTTAAGTGCCCTCTTAATCAATGAAATTTCCAAAATGCAAGGGAAAAAATGTATTTAAATTTATTTATTCAAATCATATGAAATAAGAATTCAAATATTTGTATTGTTCTAAATGAAGGAAAACATAAATAGGAATACTTTAAGGAATTATCATAAGAGTAAGATATCTAGTTTGATATGCATAAATAGGAATAAAAAAGTATCATGCTAAAAACTAATTGTTTGAAAAATTGAAGAAATAAAGTAATAATTCTTGAGAATTCAAAACACTAAAGTGTTCATCATAAATTAATCTAACTTGGCTCTAATGCTAATACTCATCCAAACATAATAATATGATTAAAATGATTATCAATTTGGTTGTATCACTTAAATGGTTAAGAATTAAGGTTATGTATTACTACTATGAAAAATCTTAAAGAAGAGGGATCTAAGCCATTACAATAATATATTAGTTATAAGCTCAACATATCACTTGAAAAAATTAAATCTAAGTGGGAAGGATAAAAAGCATTCCCTCAACCACTTGAGCTAACCAAATTAACAAATATACATTACAATTATATTTAAATAAACAAATAAATATTAAAACTTAATATTACCCATATTAAAATTAAAATTTAATTTCATATATTATTAAAATTTTAAATTATTATTATTAAAATATATTAAAATTAATATTAAAATATAAATTATTATTATGAGATCATTAAATAAATTTGTTTAGTCTTTAATAAATTGAAATATTCACCATTTGTTTTTTACTTTCTTCCATCATTCAAGTATTAAGTCTGAAGACTACTTCACCATTCAATTTAGGGATGATTTTAGGGGCTAAATTTTGCCCATGGGCTAATTTTCCATGGTTTTTCCAGAAAAGAGATTCGTTATTTTAAAAATGATTCACCCAAATTCTATAGGATACAATTATTTTCCCTTAAAAATCGCCAAAATTTTATAAAAATTGTATAAAATCCTTAAAAATTTGAATATTTTTTCAAAAATATCGTCAAACATTTATAGTTGGCATATGAAGGATTAGTCAGATTCGCCAAGGTTTCTACATTTTAAAATAAATTTCCATCCTTAAAATCATCCTTAATTCAAGTATTAAGTATTAAGATTATTATTAGTCCCTGCTAAAGGCTTAGACTATAGCTATGAGTCACTTGTTTACTCCATATTACTTTTACCTTTGACTTAATTATTTTCTAGATTTCCAATGTTGAACATAGGAACATCTAAATAATAATTTTGTTTCCATTAAGATAAATTAAAAACTTTTATTTTTTAGCCATATGATTGGGTCTCAACTTCGCAGTATTATTTCCATGGTGGTTGTGTGCATTAATGTCAACATTGATGATCTATAATAAATATATTGGTCATGTTCTCAATCCTCATACTTCATATTGATTATCATTTTCTATTTGTTCCTCTCTCTCATCCTCAAAACTCACTAACTATGCTTTCCTAACTTCCTACACTGCCTTCTTTGACCACATTTCATACAACCTTCACTTCACCATTGATACACTAACCTCTTCAACCTCAATTGTTACACTGCCTTCTACAACTGCACAACCTTCTTCAACTGAAACACATAATACTCATAGACTTTCTTAAGGGTCAAATAGTTTTACCAGCAACCTTGACGTGCACCATAATTCGTAATGAGCATGGGCCTTTCTATGCCATAAAATTCAAGAAGAATTTGTATTTTATCAAGACAAGGAGGTACCTATAGAGAATCTAATACCACATGCAACCTAGCTATATGCATATTCAACTATCCTCACTGATGAAAATCATATTTAATAGTCACAAAAATATGTGTTGTTTGAGAAACTTGGTGTTTAGAGGAATGTATTATACATAAGAGATAATGGAGTTTGTTATTAAAAATGGAGTAAAATTCCATACCTTTGATAGGAATGTAACCTTTGCTGGAAATAAGAGGCATGCAAAAATAATTAGACAAACCACAAGTGTTGGGTGTCAAGAAAGAAATCTTGGGAATACCATATATGTTGGTGATCTACTGCATAAAAGAGAGGACAACATCTGAAACTGTGAAAGAGATAGGAGGAACATTAATGACATATTTTGATGGGTGATGTACCTATGGCAGCAGTTTGAAAATTATGAAATGTTTATCCATATTCAATACTTGGCATATTTAATGTGTGTTTCTTATCAAAAATATCCTGACAATGGATGAGATGGCTTGCAATAATTCTTAGGTGAAGATGATGACAAGGACCCTAGATAATCCTTATTCCAACTGATCACATCATAGAATGACCACCACAGGTGTCAAACCGATAAATTCTTGGAAGTTACCTCAAAAGTCCATAGGATGCACCTATGCAATCCCTTTTCGATTGGTTCAATCTACTTCATTATATCACAATGCCATTTCATTTATAAATATAAAAAAAATGAATTTGAATTCAATATGATAAAATAAAAATTATTCGAGAGTATACATCTTAAAAACAATATATATATATAAGGGTGAGTGCAAGAAGTTGGTGGGAAACAAAGTGTCAGTTGTGTTGGATTACTAAGAGGGGGAGGTGAATCCGTAATAGCATAATTATAATCCTTTTTCTTCAAATGTTATATCAATGTAGAATTATTATCCAATAATGCGTAGTAATAAATAAACAATCACACACATGCACAATACACCAGTGTTTTACGTGGAAACCCAAATCGGGAGAAAACCACAGAATGATTTTTCTTATATGTCTTGAAGAATTACATTCATTGGAAGCACCAACTTCCTTT
>CBVK0100352944.1:0-20318 GCA_900067695.1 Picea abies
GTTTTTCTATGCTATATTGAAGTTTGGTTCTTAACAGTTCTCCAACTTCACAATGCCATAACTCTCTAACCGTGAGGAGTTATGTGGCATTCCACATATCACCATAAATGGCATGACATGTATTATCCATATAGAATAGTCTTACCTATAAATTCATTGATCTTCATGCCCTTATACCTCAAATAGACTTGGGTCCCTTACCCATGCCTTTGTGCTACCAAAATTCTCTACCAGGATTCTCCAAGGGTTGAAATCAATCACTAAGGGTTGACATCAATCTACAATATCACTCTCCAATGGTTGACATCAATGAAAACCAACAATCGATATCAACTTTCCGAAAATTTCCCCTTTGGCATTGATGGAAACACCAACATTGATGGAAACACTTAGTCATGATAACATTCATGCTTATACTCCTCATCATTGTTTCTATCTCTCCCCCTTTGACATCAATGGAAAAGGGTATCTCCCTTTGGGGTTTCTCCCCCTGACTGAACTCTCCTTGGGGCTTCTCCCCCTATCTACATGCCTTTGATTTTTCTTTTTGTTGGAGTTATTTTCCATTGGTGCTTCCTTGTGTAATAAAATGACATATATGAAAGGAATTCAAGAATAAGCATTCAAATATTTTTTTGTAATTATCATCCATTATGATAATGTTCCTTTGTCTCTAGACCACTCTCTGAACCAATATATGAATCCATGCTCTCATCCACTATCATATATTTTTCTAAACCTTCTAAGTGTTCTTATGAATCCATCTCTGTCCATACTGTCCAATATTTTTCTACACAACTATCTGTAATTTTGACTCATATGTCACAATATTATCATGAAGTATTCACTACTACAACTGATTAATCTATCATATTGTACTCCTGCTAACTGACTATTCTGAATCTATCTACTCAAAATCTGCATGCTACTCGAAGGATAGTTCTTTGGTTTGTCATAGCTATCTCATAGACTCCCCATGTCCAATATTCATATTACCTGGGAGTCTCTAAGTTGGATGGCTCATAAAAATTCCTACTTTGATGCATATTCAACAACATCTTCATTGGTAGATTCATCATCTCTCTAAGATCTTTCTTCTTTCTTTCTGTCTGTGGATTCATCTTTCACTACAATACATGAAAGTACAATCTCTTGAACTTATTCCTTATTTACATGTCCTTCTTTTCTTTCATTTATTTTCCAAACCTTTATGTATTTGACATCTTTCTTTTTCTCTGTAGATTTTTCTTCATCTTGTTTTATTGCCAATCTTGCGATCTCTGGGACCGGGTCTTTGTTCACTCGTTCTTCCTGTTTTCTTATCCATACTTTCTTAAATCTGATATCTGTGTTATCTTTCATGGAAGTATTGATCATGCTTCTACAATCATGAGCTATGGGTCCATAGTTATGACATTTGTAACATTCAATGTTACGTGGAGCCACATAGGAATTTCTTGCTTGAACGTTTCTTTTATAATCCCTACAATATGCAACCTTATGTCCAAAGATAGTACAATAATAAAAATGACCATAAGAGAAATTTGCATAATTGGGGTGAATGATATTCTTTGTGGCGTAGTCCTTCTGAATTTCTTCCTTGACTGATCATGATCATGATTGAATCTTCTATGTGGCTTAAGCATTGATGGTATTCTTGAATATGTACCCTTATTAGTTTTCTTAGATTCTGGTTGACCATGATTCCTTCCTTTGAGTAATTCTAAATAACTCTTTCTCTTTTCTTCATTCTTATTTTCTACCAACCTAGAGTGCTTCTCTTCATTCTCTACAACTGATACGGATGTTTATGTCTCTTCAACGTTCTTGCTAATATTGATGAGTTTACTTCTCAATGTGAAAACTTCTTCTTCAAGCTTCTCAACCTCTTCTTTCTTTAATATCTGAGACTTCATGACTTCTTCTGTTCTCTTCGCTTCTGCAAGATGAATTTTTAATGTGATTATTTCTTCTTCAAGTACTTTCTCTTTTTGACCAAACTCTAACTCAAGCTAGTTTAGATCGTTATTTATTTCCTTAAGATGATCTGTCAATATCTTCTCTCTCATTTTTTCTTCTTCCTTCTGTGATACTATGTTGGCTTCCAAATATTGTTTTTTATTTTTAAGATTTTGTTCGATTATTCTGGCTTATTTTAGCTGAGTTCTTAAGTTCTTGATGACCTGTTAGGATTCTTAAAAAATGTGAACACTTTCCTTTTGTTTCATCAATTCTTTCTTGAGTGACTTGTTTTCATCTCTTTCTTTTCTTAGTTCATCTAAAGCATTGATAAATTTTGCTTCATAATTGTCTTCTTTTTCAATTAGTTTTTATGTCGCATTTCCTTCATGGCATTCCATTTCAAGATGTTCGCGTTTTTCACAATTAAAGAAAAACAACATACTTTTGTTGATTATGTACTCTTCATATTCTGAATATGTTTGACATGCTGAAGATATTTCTTCTTGATCTATACTTGCATCTTCTTTGGCATTTTCTGAATCTGTGATGGGTGAAGAATATATATCATGTAACTTATCCCAAAGTTCTTTGGTTGATGAACATTTACCAACCTTTTCTCTTACCAGATTAGGTAATCCTTCCCATATGAAATCCATTGTTATTTTTTTATTCTTCTTCAATTCCTTCTTGCCTGCAGTCTTTTCCCTTTTTGAATTATCATATCCTATAACAAATGATGGCCAAATATCATACACCTATGCCTATAAAAATATGTTCATCCTTCTGCTCCATATCTCATACTTTAAACCATTATGACCATTAAACAATGGTACTCCATTCTCAGAATAATCCATGATCTCTTTCCAGTGGTTAAACTTTTTCCTTGAGGAACTCACTCTGATACCAATTGTTGGATTACTGAGAGGGGGGGTGAATCAGTAATGAGAAATTATACCAATTATTAATCCTTTAAACCACAAAGTATATCCTTTTACTTATCATCTATTCATCATCAATATCTTACTGTATCATAATCATTAACATTCATCAGTGCGTAATAATAAAGACATCTACACAATGCACAGTACACCAATATTTACGTGGAAACCCAATGCGTGAGAAAACCATGGAATGTTTTTCTTATATGTCAAGAATTACATTCAAGGAAGCATTGGCTTCCAATTCTCCAACTACAACTAGAAGGAGGCTCCAACCCCCTAGTTTCTCAGGATACAACCTGAGGGAAGCTCCAACTCCCCAATTATCTGGCTACAACCAAAAGGAGTCTACAACCCCCTATGTTCTTTGGCTACAATCGGAAGGTGGCTACAACCACCTATCATTTCTCCGTCCAACCACCCTAAAATATAAGTAGAATGATGAAACCACTGTCACAATATCACTATGAGATATACTGTTGTAAACATGTACCAATCAACCTGCACCAAACAACCTATAGCAACATGTACCAAACAACATGTAATCAACCTGTACAATAAAAAAGTGCATCAACCATGCACCAACTTGTACCTCAACATGTACCATAAACAAGTGCATCAACCATGCACCAAACCTGTACAAATAACCTGTCACAACAACATTTCCAAATAGCCTATCACAACAATGTGTCTCAAGAATCTTATCAACCAAATCCAATCTACTCACCAAGATCAATCACCAATAAAACTCTCAACAATGTGCATCACAACAACTCATAATCATCATCAAGATCAATATGTGCTTCTAATAATATACCAAGAAAAGTATGTTACATCATCCTTAAACCATGTGTCAACAATACTACTAACAAGTGCCTCCAACCATGTACCAAGTATGTACCAATCATGCAACAACTACTCATCAACTATGACTCATCAATATGTACCAACATCATCAACTATACACCTCATGTATGTGCCAATTCATCAACTACTTGTCTCAACCATGTACCTAACATGTACCTCAACCAAAGCCCTCATCAATTTCATCATCCAAATCTGATTTGTAACTCTGTAACAAACCTAGTGTACATGATCACATACCTGCAAACCTTCCTTAACATTAACAAAAAGAGACTAGCATTTTCATCAAACTTTACATTAGTCTCACATGATTAATTTTGGATTAGTAAACAACCCTAACTTGTAATAATCATAACTATGTATTTGTAATGAATAAAGATCTAAAAATACTATGCAATGTTCTTTAGTGTATTTTATGCAATTCCTCCAGGTTTCACTACTTGGAACCTCACAGAAATGGAGTTATAGAAAAAATGGCATACCTTGTTGAATTCTATATTATTTTAGAGATCGAACTTGTATAGAATGCCCCACACAGAATATTTTCTTTATAGATATGAAAATGGTACAAAACATACTACATATTGTATTATAACCAATAAATTTGGTCTTACTTAATTTGGATCTGTTATGAAGAAGTTATAACATTTTTACCCGAAACACTTGTTTTAGACTATTTTCAGGACTAGCCACAAACCCTATTTTCCATAGAGTGTAACTCCCAAAATACAATGACCACAAGCTGAAATTTCTATCACAGTTAGTTGGATATTTTTTCTAAACGGTCTCCATATTTTGTTGTCTGAATCATTCTAGAAATAAAGTTATTGCAAAAATGGTGAGATGACCTGTAAATAACATACCTTATAAAGCATCATCAAAAGAATTTATCCTTCCTTGAATTTTGGCCTTCTTTACTTCACCTTCCCTCTGAAATTTTCCTTAGATATCCTTTGGTTACCTCAGTCACTTGTAGATATTCAATATTCTCAATGGATACAAATGGGAGACTCTCTTATTTATACTCTCCAAGTAGCTTCCTCTAGAAGTATCCACTTAACCACTTTGTCCACTTAGCCACTTTGTCCACTTAACCATTTTGTCCACTTAGCCACTTTGTCCACTTAACCAACTTTGTCCACTTAGACACTTTGTCCACTTAACCACTTTGACTACTTTATTATTTAAATAATTTCTCTTTACTCAAAACTTCTTGTTGCAACTAACTTTTATATAATTATTCAATTCATAGCTTCTTTTCCCTTAACTAACTTCTTGTTGCAACCACTTTATTATTTAATTTATTTCTTGGTCAACCACTTTGACTATTCAATCTTCTCATCACAACTACTTTTCCATAATTACCAAACTCACAAATTGTTTTTGCAACTAATTTATTTTTAATTATTTTCTTAATGCAACAACTATACCCATGATTAACTCCTAGTTTCACCCACTTTGACTAGTCAACTTCTTTTAGGAGTTTCTAGAGTAATTTAAGTTCTTTGACCTTCTAGGGGATTCTAGATAACTCATGAGGGTTCTCCAACTTCACAAGGCCATAACTCTCTAACCGTGAGGAGTTATGTGACGTTCCACATATCACCAGAAATGGCATGACATGTACTATCCATCTAGAATCGTCTTACCTATAAATTCATTGATATTCATGCCCTTATATCTCAAAGAGACTCGGGTCCCTTGCCCATGCCTTTTTGCTACCAAAATTCACTACCAGGATTCCCCAAAGGTTGACATCAATCACTAAGGGTTGAAATCAATCTACAATATCACTCTTCAATGGTTGAAATCAATGACAACAAACAATCCATACCAATTGTCCATCAACCTAAGCCAACTATAACGTTTGCATATGATATCCTTTTGGAGCATTCAATACCTCATCAAAAATTTATAGATGAGAAGTACAACTTTCGTCAGATGTTAGGGTATGTCCAAAATTACAAAGAAAATATCATTTAGGGCTTCAAAATGGCCCCGAAAGTTTAGGACTCAAAAAAATGTAAAAAACTACCAAAATGGAAAATTGTTCTTTGAGCTAGTGGAATAGGTGGGTGGCCACCGATATCCATATGGATCAGTTCCCCCCTACAATATTGAATGTTACAATTTCCACAACTATGGACACATAGCTCATGATTATAGAAGCATGATGAATTCTTCCATGAAGGAAAGCACTGATTTCGAGTATAAGAAGGTTTGAAGAAGAAAGAAAAAACAAGAAGAATGGGTGAATGAAGAACTCCCATATATCATACTCACGGGATTTATAGAGTTGCATGAAAAATACATAAGTGAAGAGGAATATGTCGAGATGTATAAGGATGATCCTACTGCAGAGCAGCTTCATATATTTTTCTAATCCATCTAGCTTGGAGACTCCCAGTAATGTGAATGTTGAAGAGGGGGAGTCTAAGAAACAACTATTACAAATTGGAGAACTATCTTTCAGGTAGTTTGAAGTGTTTTCATATATTTGTTTCATCTTGAGAAGCAGGAATATGTGGTGATCAGTTGCAACATATTCAAAGAATCTCTTAGTGAAGTGGTAGATTTTTCAGAATTGTGTATATTTGAGTAGCAGAGTCATGGATATTTTTTGTGACACTTGGATAGAAATGAATTCATGAGATATTTGGAAGGTCTAGAAGAAAATACTTGACATGAACCAGAGAGGATACATGCTAGTGGATGAAACCATGAGCTCAGAAGGAATTGTAGAAAGGAATATGGACTCAATGTAAAGCATATGAATCAAAAGAAAAGTGTATTGACAAGTGGAACCATCTAGTCATAAGAAGGAAAGCAGTGAAAGGAAAAACAAGACAAAGGGAGAGAAACCATCAGAAGGAGTTATATTGTCAAGATAATATTGTTGAATGATTATGTCATTGATGTCAGCACGGTGAATATGAAATTCCATGAAGGAAAATTTAAATGAATTTTAATACACGTTAGTATATTACAACAACAGGAAGTACCAATGGACTAAAAGCACTAGAAGAGAGGAAAGAATACATATATAAGAAGCCCCACATTTATCTACATGACATTTTGCAAAAGAATACAAGGGGAGCGAAATCGTCATAGGGAGTTACCCTTAATGTCAAATGGGGAGAGAAAGAACAAAAGTAGGAGAGAAATATTAGAAGCATGAAGACGGGGAGAGAGATTTTCAAAAGAAGGTATATTGTTAGGGGGAATTACCCTTTTCCATTGATGTCAAAGGGGGAGAGAAAAATTAGAAGCATGAAGATAGGGGGAGAAATGGTCACATGGAGAGTATCAGTGTTTCCATCTAATCCAAAGCAGATATTGTTGGAAAATTGGTTGTCATTGATTTCATCCCTGTTACGAGGGAAATCATTCTATGGAATGGGGTAAACCACAACAGACGGAAATGACTGCAAAAATCAAATCTAATATCAAGTATGCTATATAAATAAACATACTAACAAGACAAGATAAGGAGCCTACCTCGTCCAGATGTTCGATGAATTCTACCATTGAGCACTTGACCCAAGCCTATATTCTTGCAACTTTTTCTCAACAACCAAGATACACAATAATATGGTGATAATATATGAAGTTAGAACATATAATAGCATAATACATCAATATTCATAACAAATATGCCCATGGAATAAAAATTCAAATATTTGCAAGACATTAATTGGATGAGAAAAGAGTATTTCTATTACAATGTAATCAACAAAAGTGTATGAATGACAAACTTTTGTGTCATCACATTTGGAACCGAGAAGCTAAGTCCCTTCCAACTAGGCCTCCACCAAACACAAGATCATATAAGAAATACAATGAGGTTCTTCGTTAAATAGGGAAGAGCTTGGGGGATGAACAATGTGTTCATGCTTAAAAGGACAAATGGATTCAGACTCAATATGAAGTGAATAATTTCTCTAGAGTAACTTTTCTCTCAAATTTGAATTCTTCTCCTCCTCTCCACATCTTGGATATGGCCCATTTATAGCCTTCAAATGGAACTGAAGGGACAAGTCATAAATTTTCTAGTATATGGAAGGTCAAGGATCATATATCTCGTGACGTGATGTGGAAACCTAACACCACTTTTTAATTTTGGGCACAAAACCCGATGTACGTGGGTTGTAATGGTGCAACCTGCATATATGGATGTTGTATAGCTATTAGGGTGCGTATATGTGGAAAAATATGTTTTTTAGCTCTGAGAATTGCAAAAAAGGGGACTTCAAGTTTTCATAGGGAAATGGAAAAGTCCTTATGAGCAAGTTGCATGGGGTGAGGCAAATCTTGCTATTCCCCCTAATGTGTGAGGTCAAAGGAGTATCTGCGATGGCCGAAATACATTATAATTCCTAGAAGTGGAGTAATGGAGACTCAGTTGGATGAACTAGTTGCTCATAAGAATATTACAATCCATAATGACTTTGTGCACATGGCTGCCCAATTTGAATTACACAGTAGATCCATGTGGAAATATACCAAACAATTGTTCATGGCCATGAATAGGAAATACAATGGTAGATACATGTCGTAGGATTTCATAGTCATGAACAAGGCCCAGTGACAACCAGTCTGAAGATATATGTATACAATGAAGTACAATCTGATCTCCCATGATCATTAAATTCATATAGGTACTGGTCCAATCAATGATCGCAACAACTCAGGAAAGCTGCGAATATGAACTGATGTCTTCAATCCTTCTACACTATCCGCCAAAGGTGCAAGTCTACATCATGTGAATAAAGGAGTTGAGGTCAAACACAATGAGACTTCGTTTGATTACCAGTCATTAAGTTATATCGTTAACAAATGCGAGACAACCTACCGATGGTGAGAGTAGGTATCAAGGCACCAAGTACATTCTTACAAGTGTGAATAAAGGAGTTGAGGTCAAACACTTGAATAATCCATCGATCAGGAGACATTGATGTATTCATGTTATCGGATTAATCGATAAATGTGGACATAAATAGATCTCCCTAGCTTCACTATGAAACTAGAACAAAACAAAACAGTACACTACTCTTTACTTAGATTTCAATTATCAAATGAGAAATGGATCTAGAAAATACCTTTTAAATATCGAAGATCTGACTTCTACAATGCAATCGAAGCTCCGTCACAAGGCTTATGTTGAAATATCTTCAAAATAACACAAGCTAATGAAGACTAGAATAACATAGTCTATTTGATATGAAACTATGTATGTGATCAAGGAATCATACAATATGGATAAATAAGATTCATATAGGAAAGAAAAGTGAATCTGTATTAAATAATAGAAAGAGAGATTACAACCAAAGCATTGATGTTGTAAGGTCCCTTCCAGTTGTCCCTTGTTTCCCACACACTTATGCTCCACGTATTCTAGGACTATAGATCTGAAAGTAACTCACAATCTATCTCGACAAAGAAAATCTCAAAACCACTCTAACCAAGATAACAATCTCAAGCCAAATTTCCAATCTAACTTTCCCCATGAGAGCTCCTCTCCTTTTATAAGTTGAAGATAATAAGGTGAGGAGGTTAGGATGATCCCACTAAATTAAAAAAGAGAGTAATATCCAAACTTATCAGATGCCACCTCACCATAGAAACTTCTCCTTCTAGAAGCATCGAGAAGATGCTTGTTTTTCCCACGTACAAAAATCATCGCACCCTAAGTATAGTGCAGCCTACGGAGATGTCGCATCCTAGATTTAAATAAGGGGGTGACGATCAGGCATCGCCACACCCTATATATAGTGCAACCTGTGACAACCTTCTTTAATAGGGTTCTTACAAAGGAAAATACAACTTCTTCTCTCAGGCAAAGTTCTTCTCCCTTATTTCTTCAGGAATTCGGGCCATTGTTCCTTCTAAAGACAAAGGATAGGTTTACATCATTAACGGTCATAAGGGATGAAGAAAATAATGTGTAACAGAGATCCCCCCAAAGTATGAATTTAGAACAGAGTGATAGCTGAAATAATTTGTCGAGTGTGTGTAGGGAACAAGGAATAGTCGGTCAAAAAATTGCCAACAAACAAGGAAAAACAGTACAATAATATATCATCAGTGAGGTAGGCATTCCCATACTCAGAAATGAATGATTCAAAGAATACATGCCAACATGCAAAGATCCATGTCAAGTAAGATAGTTCATGGCCATCAAACATACACTGTGGATCCATGCCAATATGACTCAAATCTGAACATAGCCACCAAAAATACACCGTGGATATATGTGTTAAAGACCCAAATTTGAACATAGCCACGAGACATACAATGTGGATCTATGCAACAGTACAAACTGAATATACTCCAAAACAACCCGAATCTATTAGAAAATATACAGGGTCTTCATCTCCACCACTCTATAACATGAATCTAACCATGCAAATACATGTGTTGAAGTCGAACATGGTAGAAACCAATTGATTACCGGTCACTAGTGTATACCATTAAGAAGTGTGAGGGAAATCACCATTAATGTCAATGACCCCCAAGGTACTCTAGTACAATCCAACGAATGTGAATGAATGAGATGAAGTCGAACACTTGGTGGAATCTCTTGATCAGAGGTCAATAATGAAAACCCAGTATCGAAAGTGAGGAAACTTGCCATTGAGGCATGCAAGTTCCAAGATACCAATTAGTTTCTAAGTCTAATTCCTAGATGATGAGTTGAAGTCGACTGGAAAATACTCATCACAAGAGGGCCTTAATGTATCCCCCATCAATGAAACGAAATAGGTAACAATATTTGAGGTAGATAAGAGTAACAAATGATTTAGGACTGACTCAGGGATGGACGACGCAGTAGAAGGCTTAAGGAATGCAGAAATGGTCGACGGAATAGAAGGCTTTCCGGGTTGAAATTCTCTTTGAACATATTAATGACATGACAACTGTCTTGGAAATACTAACTCAAAAGTAGGGATCATAGACCTATTTGTAATCTTATAAAGGAGTATGATCAAGAGAAAATCAGATTTCCCAACCAAGAAACAAATCGAGTGAAAGTGTGTCATGTTCAAAAGCGAATCTTCCATAGAATACAGGTTTAGACACATTTATTTCCCAATTCCCCCCCCACCATTTCTGGTGAATACCTCTTTATTTTTATGCAAGCTTGAGGAGGATAACATATGCTTGAACTGTAATATCATCTTTCGGATGAGTCCCTCGAGTATATTTAACGAACCGTAGGAAGGAGTGCTTAAGTCCCATATGGGTCTTTTGATGCTTGTTTTATGAGTCTAAAGAAAGAAAACTCAGGGGTTTTTCATGTTTAGAGAGTCTGAAAAACATTTAAAGAGAACTCCATAAGTTCCTTTTTTGTAAATTAATTTGACGAGACCGAAAAAGAGATAAACTATTGCTCACCGGATTTTTTCTTCGAATTCTTTTACAAGCGTGAAAATAACAAGATCGCTCAGCAAGATTTTCATGTTTAGAGAGTCTAAAAAGAGCTTAAAGGGAACTCTAAAATGTCCTTTTTCATAAAGTAGTATGATGAGACCAAAAAGAGATAAACTACCACTCAACAAATGAGATTTCTAATACTTTAACGAGCATGAAAAGAACAAGATCGCTCAACAATATTTTCATGTTTAGAGAGTCTAAAAAGAGATTAAAGGGAACTCCAGGGGGTTCCTTTCTCGTATAATCTTTACGAGTCTGAAAAAGTGATAAAATTATACTCAGTTACATTCTCATGTATTTACAAGTACTAGAAAGAACAAAAACTAAGCTCGAGACTGTTTTCATTTTTACGCAAGCTTAAAAAAAAAAAACTATGCTTGGGATATATTTGTATTTTTACACAAGCATAAAACTAGCCAAAACTATGCTTGGACCTGGTTTCATTTTTACACAAGATTCAACTATAGGAAACTATGCTTGAGGTAGATAGTTTCATTTTTACACAAGCTTGAACCGAAGTAAAAACTATGCTTGTGACTTTCCAATGCATAATATAGGGATGGTTGATACTTAGCCCCCAACTTAAGAAGCTAGTGGCCCAACTTCATCATGAAGTCCAGAGGCTGGAATAAAATTCCCCCCAAGATTTATTTCATCCAACTGCAAAGGCGAATGAAATAAAGCTTCAAATACTAGATGAAAGACTTGACTCAAACAGAGAGGGGGGAAAATCTATTTCATTTTTTAACGATCTTTCCACAGAGGAGAAAAAATATTCTCAAGAATCTAGGTTCAATCCATAGACCTCTTTTTCATTTTTTAATGACTTTGACACATAAACAAGAACTATGCCCATAAGCTTTGTTTTCATTTTTTAACGAGCTTGAAATCAGAAAACCATGCTCAAAGATGGTTTCATTTTTTAATGAGCTTGAAATCAGAAAATCATGCTCAAAGCTGGTTTCATTTTTTAACAAGCTTGAAATCATAAAATCATTCTCAACTTATCTTCTTGATCATGGCTTCCAAGAGGACAATGCTCTGGAAGGACACCATGTCAAGGGACAAAAATCAGTCATGGCTTCCAAGAGATCTTCATTTGACAGAAGAAACACACTCTAGAAGGAACACATGTCGAGGGTCATGACAGGGGTAAGGAGACCAAGCTTTAAAATCCCTATCGAAGAGATCACCGTGTCAAATACCAGATCTAAGTCATAAGAGAATTAGCTTAAAATGAGAAGCTCATCTTCATCAACAAGTGAAGGCATGGGGGACAATGCCACATAATTGGTCTGTGGAGGGGGCAATACCGTCTACATATACGAACCGTTTAGGGAGGTCATTGAGGTCAATTCAGGACCAAAAAATGAAAGTTGATCAATAGTTACAACTCTTCCATCATGAGGGAAATATATTAGATGAAAAAGAGTGGACACAATAGCTTTCATGGCATAGACATAGTCTCACCCAAGGAGCAAAGAGAAATCCAAGGGATCATGGACTACCATGACATCAATAAAGATAGTTTTCCCTCCCAAGGTTACAAGAAATTGAGAAAGGTTCCCTAAAGGTTGACTGGTTCTTATTTTAAAAGTTAACATATTCTACATAATTGGTGCAAGATGAGGATAACCCAAAGATTTCCAAGCAATAGAGGACAAAATACTAACGGACGAACCTTCATCTATCAGTGTATGAAGAATGTACCGACCACAAACGTGAACTTTAATCTGTAAAGGAGTGTGAGAGGGAAGACGAGGTCCAATTATCACATCCCAATTGAAAAGGATGGACTCATTAGTTGGCAGGGGTTCCACGAGAGAAGGATGAATTCCCCCCAGCACGGTAGATTTTGTATCATCAAGAAAAACGTGGGAAGTATCGGGTTTAATCTTGAGTGGGAGAGTAGGATCGACTGATGATGAGATCACATCAACCACTTGGGTTGCATTCTACAAGGGGAGAATAGGGTCGACGAATGGAAACAGATCGACCGCTTGGGTTTCACTCTCTAGTGGGAGAGTGGGATTAACCGAGGATGGGATCAGATCAACCACTTTGTCAACTGGTTAAACTAAGGATGTGACTAGATTGATGACATGATCAACCAAATTGACCAACAAAGGGACCGGATTAATCAGTCCATCAACTATAGGGGTACTGAGAGAAAGATTATGGTAAGCAACTAGAAGTTGAGGTTGTGAAATAGTCATGTCTTCCAGTAATTTTGAGGCTTTGTCCATATGAGGGAAAAGGTGAGTTAGATGACTCCCTTTGCATAACATACATGGTAACTTGACTCTACTTTTCTTCTTCCCAATGGTATCCTGACTAGTTGACGGGAGGTCATCAGCATGTTTCTCAGAGGCTGATGACATGGGTTGGTGAGGGTGTGTAGACCATGATTCTATAACCTTGGATAGACCAGGGAAATACTTAATAAGATGGCTACCCTTACAAATCCCGCAAGGGTACTTGGGCTTATGGATTGTTTCAGTGATCTTGGCATCATCAACACTCCCAACATGATTAACAATAGTTTTTTTCTTTTCAACATGTCTAGCAGTGTTTGGAATCTTAGACCCTTGTTTATTTTTCTTCTTCTTATTCTTCCTTTTTTTCTTCTTCTCATCCACCGAGTTACTAGCTTCATAGCTTTCACTCAGTGAAGAAGATGAAACAGAAGAAGAGCTTGCAAGTGAAGAAGGCGAAGAAGATATTACTAGTTAAGAAGGTGAAGGATCAACATGAGTTTGATGCTCTTGGGGGGAAGTGCTTACAACTGAAAAACTAACTGCATTCGGGATTACCTAAGTGGAAAACAACCATATTGGTAATCCAATTGTGAGACCTGGAAGGCTCAAAGTAGTGATGTGAGGAGGACCAATGTTTCTGTAAGAAGGAAAAACAAAAGGTTCCCCTAGCAAAGGGGTTCCTTCATCGCTCATTCTAGGAACTAACACCATAAAAATACAAAACTAACCTAGAGTTTGCTAGGGAAAACAAACAACACACGCTAAAAATATAGTAAGTAATCAAGCAAACAAAACCTTCTCACAATGAACGCACTAGTTGGTGATGAAATCCAACGTCGCGAGAACGATGTAAGAAGGGGCTGAGATAGAGCGGGTGGAAAAGTTACATTGATGACTTACTTAACAGACTTACACCCTAGTGCAAGCTCCCACACATAATCATGGGTAAACCCTCCAAGGAAACTGAGTGAGTTTGGCCAACGTCGATTCCAGGTACCGTGAAGACTTTCCCCTCCACAGTCACCTTATGTAAAGACCCTAAAGAAATAGGCTACTAAGGTTACCAATTACAACAGTGCCTGGGGAAACAGTCGACAGTTCGATCCACGCGAAAGACAGTGTATCTATCTTGAAATCAAATTGAAAGGCTTCCACTCATCATTGTGGGTATACCTTCAAGTGACCCCCATAATACATGCAATCTTTACACCAAGACCGACAAAGCAGGGTGATTAACTCTACCAGTCTTAATGTGACCTCATGATTGACCCTTGTATTAGAAGGCCTTCCCAGGACAAAATATAGCAAGTGGATTTCACCGCTCCCTAGCACAAGATTTTATGTTTGTTTGATAGCTTTGGAAAGTTATCCTTTAAACCTATTCCAAAGCACTACACCTTAAGCTAATGTAGGTTTTCTACCATAAAATATAAAAATGTCTAATAAATTTTTATAAGTGCTTTATTTTTAAGGTTGTTGTTACTCAAAAGGAAGATGGTGTGGACTAAATTATTTTTTGACCGACTCTAAACAATGCAAAGAAATGAGAATGAAAATATTTCACTTCGATGAAAGCTATATTACGAGAAGGAGAAAATGTTTATCATTCCCAGATGCACAATGTCCCAAAATTTTATCACACTCATCAATATCAAGATCTTCAAGAAATGAGCCAAAGAGACTGTATGCCAATACACGATTCTTGACCCCCCCTGGCCATGAGGGGGAAATGTTTTTAGAATTCAAGACAAATAATGCCAAAAACCATGCAATTTCGCTACTTCAAATGCAAGGATGCCCCCAATATAATATAAAGCAAGAAATTAATTTTTGTTTCAAATATAGCTAAAAGAAATAGCAAATCTCTATAAAACAAAACAACCCAAACAATTTTTCTCTCTATTCAATAAAAGAAAAAGAAGTTATTTTACCAAACAATTCTAAAGAAAAAACATTTTTTTGTAACTGGAAGACACTCAAAGAAAGAGACCAAATATTTCGAAAGAAAACAAAGAAAAAATAAGGTAAAGATGGCTAAAAGCAAATTGAAATACTATCAAGTAGGCTATAAACAAACCATAATCAAACACAAAAATTCATCCCAAAGATAAATCATAGATCTGGGTAAAGAAGAGAAATTTGACTATCCCTCCAAAACATTTCTATAGAAATCGATGCAGGCAACATAAATGCATAGTGAGATGATCAAGTATCGTCGCATGCAGGGTTAACTACACAGTGTGATGTCTCCACACTGGTTCCCACAGATAGGGTGTGACAATCACTGAGCATACAAAGGGTTTACAAGAGTCGTCACAGGCTATAAAAAGACAGGGTGCGATGATGACTGAAAATGCAAGAAAAATTAACAGAGGACAGGATTTCCAAATGAATTTTCAAGACCAGAGAGTCAACACAGATCACCCAATGACTCAGTAGAAAGAATACAAGTAGAAAAAACAAGGAAACTAGACTAACTAGGAAACAATCCGTTCCCAAGTATGGTTGCCAATTTTGTTATTGGATTAATCGATAAATGCGGACATAAACAGATCTCCCTAGCTTCACTACGAAACTAGAAAAAAACAAGATAGTACACTACTCTTTCCTTAGATTTCAATTATCAAATGAGAAATGGATATAGAACATACCTTTTAAATATCGAAGATCCGACTTCTCCAATGCAATACAAGCTTCGTCACGAGGCTTATGGAGAAATATCTACAAAAGAACACAAGCCAATGAAGAAAAGAATAACAGATTCTACTTGATATGAAACTATGTATGTGATCAAGGAATCATACAATATGGATAAATAATATTCATATAGGAAAGAAAAGTGCACTTGTATTAAATAATATAAAGAGACATTACAACCAAAGCCTTGATGTCGTAAAGTCCCTTCCAATTGTCCCTCGTTTCCCTCACACTTCTGCTCCATGGATTCTTAGACTATAGATCTTAAAGTAACTCACAATCTATCTTGACAAAGAAAATCTCAAAGCCACTCTAACCAAGCTAACAATATCAAGCCAAATTTCCAATATACCTTTCCCCATGAGAGCTCCTCTCCTTTTATAAGATGAAGAGGATAAGGTGAGGAGGTTAGGATGATACCACTAAATTAGAAAAGCAAGTGTTGTTGCAAGAATCGACTGGTTGTAATTGAGCCAAGCCTTAGCACATTTTAAATGAAAAAATAAGTTATCACTTAGAACTTGTTTTAGGTTGTGTGCAAGTAAATTCCAAGATAACCACGAACCACGTTTGATTAGAATCTTCCCCTTCCAAGCCGAGAGGGATATCTTGAATATATGTCATGATAGGATATCCAATAAGATTAACAACGGGCAGATCTGTGGGTAACAAACATTTTTGAGGTTTTTAGGGCTGATGGGTTGGACCGGGAGGTATTCCATTGGGCATGGAGTCAAATAATCAAGTAAATAATAAGAGTGTTTCGGCAATAGAAATCCATAGAACAAAGGAGAGGTAGAAGTTGATTACAAAGAGAAGGATTTATAAAAGTATGGCAGTAGAATAAAGAGAAAACATATCAATACACAAGGAACACTTAGCAATGAGTGAATTCCAAGCATAAATCAGTGGAAAAATATGGCTGGGATAGAGAATCTAGCAAAGGACGAATTCTGAACCTTGATCTCTGCAAGAAACAACCTATAACCAATCTGCAACAGAGCATCTAACAGAGGATGAATTGTATTACAAAATATTAACAAATTGAGAAGAAAAGATAGATGGAATGATATTGAAACTAAGAAAATGGACAAACTCTGCAAGAAACATCAAAAGAATATTTGATATGGATAAAACATTCTTCTACAATCTTTTATTAAATTGAAAATGAAAGCTACAGCCCAAGAGTACTACTCCTGTGTGTCTTTTCCCCCTTTTTTCTTCTTCAAGAAGCTACAATAATATAAGTATTTTGCCCCCTTTTGAATAACTGAAAAATGATTTGAATAAAAAAATAAATCCCTCTAGAAATGAACAGGTATCTCATGTAGGTATTGAGGTCAAAATCATCCCAAAAGACAACAACAATTACCACCAATTTCAAAAATTTTCTGCCATTAGAATACAAGCCAAACTGCTGAAAACTGTGGCTATGGTTATGGTTCTATATCTTTCGAATCGTGACAACTGTGTATAAAATGAAATATTTTTTTGTGAATATTCTTGTTCTGAGAAAAAACCTCTCTTAGTTCCCTGAGATCCATTTCTATTTTCCCCAGATCGACATTTTACAAACATGTGTCAAAACAAAAAAATATGAGGTCCACAAATTAGGGCTCAGAGATGGATTCGATTATCCAAATATGTGACACCTATATGAAAAAAAAGGGAGTTTATTTATCTATTATGTGTTAGGCACAAAAACCTCCGACCATTTCTCAAAATGATATTCCAGTCGCTCAGAATCATCATTTGAAAATGATGACTCAGCACAGTAAAAAAATGCCACATTTCTGAAAATGAACCTCATCTTGCAGGGGACTTTTTACTACCTTCCCAAGCTCCAAATGAAAATATGAATGCACCAATAGAAATATTTGGATATATATATATGTCAATCGACCATTTGAGCATGAAAAATGGCCTCTCCATGGCTGATAAAACTGACTTTTTCTAAGGCAGTTTAGTCATTAGAAAAAATCTGTGATTTCGGTGGATAACAGGCCAAAAACAAGAGTATCTTAGCTGCTGAAAGTCCTGGATTTTGGTGGATAATAGTGCGATTTCGAAGCGCCGTAAGCCATCGAAAGTATCGAAACCTTGATTTCGAGATTTTGGGTTTCGGGAAATAGAGCAGTGGTTAAAATCTTTACGTCGGCCAAACCTCCGATGGCCAAAACCTTGAAATGGTGACGTGGCATTTATGTTAATCCCTATTATAGTGATTTTATGCCTCTTATTTGCATTCTTTTCGTGCCTACTCGTGAGATATTCCTCCATGTGGCTTGATGCGTGGTGCTTGAACGCTTGGTCTCGGCTAATACACTTTTGGCAACTAATGGCATATGAAACCTGAGATTTAAGCTACCGAAAGTCTGCACTTTCGGTATCTAAACACTATAATTTTTTTCCTCCTAAGCTACCGAAAGCCAAAATTTCAATATTTGTTCCAACATAGGCTCCATATAGGAATGGTGCTTTCCTGTAAAGCACCAAGAACAGTAGACCACGTGCCTTCATCCATTGGGCGACCCGAAATCATCCTTATCAAACTCTGAACCCTGTCACTTTACTTGCATCTTTCCGAAACAAAAACCACTTGTTCATTCATTGGGATATGGAGTCATAATGCTTTAAAACAAAACCATATTGGATTCGAAACTAAATTGAAAACATATTAAAAACCACCGTTGTAATATAATGCTTAAAGTCAAGCTTATTTATATACATCACCTACTCTAACTACTAAAAAATTACCACTGAATCAAATGATACGAAAGTGCCAATGAAGCCAATCTAATAATTGTCTACTTATTTGAAATTTTCTCACACTTTCTTTAAGAAGGCTGAAAAAGGAAACTGACAACTCCCATCTGACCTATTGGTGATCATGAATTTCAAACCTTTCATCGATTCTTGTGACAAAATATCCATGGCATAGCATACTCTATGTCATGGTTTTCAAAATATCCTAAGGTTTTAAAACATCCAGGACTACTCTATGTTTTGATTTATAATGCTCAGGATCATTATCGAAGAGAATATCTGAGCACCCTTCAAGATCATCTGCAATGGCATATCCAAAATCATGGCACAATCTTGTCTGAAGACCCATATCCCTCCATCAAAAATATGCAGCAAGTTATTCTACAGAAACGATGAAATAATCATCACTATACTCGGGACATCAACTCGGGACATCAACTGTGGATCTCTCAAGCAAAGGAAACTCTGTTACTATCTATGGCATATTGTTTATTTTAGAATCATACTTCTGCAAATCATAGTCTAAAGCATTTTTGAACAACAAACTTTCTTCAGGATCATTAAACATGGAAACCATATCTTTTTCATGAAACAAAACAGAGTCTAAAATTTGATCTCCTGGTAGGAAATCATCATAAATAAGTTCACTAACTTCTTGTAAAGTTCCATCAAATACATGACTATCATCATTTAAAAACAGATTTACATCTTCAAAAATGGAAGAAGTTTGACACTCATATCTGGGACTGTGTGAAAGTTGCAAATTTGTATGAGTAGGGTGTTGAACAACTGAGGCGGGGTGGGTGTGAATCAGTTGTTAATGTGCTTAAACAATTATTCTTATTTTAAACTCTTTACAAAGCACTCAATGACAATCACAATAGTGCAGGGAAGTAAACAATAGAACATTCAACATCAGTCACACATATGAGATACATAGAGATAGATATTTCTTGAGGAAACCCATAAAGGGTGAAAACCTCTTCTTCTTTATATGATAAGTAATATTTACATTATTTACATTATCATACATATGAGCTCCAATTCATTGTGAGGCTACAACCTCTATTTTGCAAGCTGCAACTTGTTGAGAGCACCAACTCTTTGTTTTCTCTAGCACCGACTAGAAGGAAGCACCAACTCCCTGAGTGTTCCAACACCAATTGGATGGAAGCACCTACTTCCACTTATACAAGCACCAACTTGTTTGACATCACCAACTCTCTAGTTTCTATAGCACCCACTAGAAGGAAGTACCAACTCCCTGAGTGTTCCAACATCAACTGGATGGAAGCACCAACTTCCAGTCACACAGGCACCAATCTGTATAACAGAGAACAACAGTTCTCCCTTGCACCACCCTACCACCTTGGCTTTTCTGGCTGCAACCAGATGGAAG
>CBVK0100352945.1:0-20314 GCA_900067695.1 Picea abies
TATATATATATATAGCGATCACTGTATCATCAATGTTTACAAAAAATGGTACCAACTGTACATTACCTGTAGGCAGGTTATCCCCCTCATCCCTATAAATACAAAATATGAGTAACAATACCCTATACAAAAATGGGCTCGTGGGCCTATATAAATACAAAAAATATAGATCAAGAGCACTCATGGTGCCTCTAAAGCACCACCACTAGGTCCTTTATCTAGAGGAGGTGCCCCATAGCTGGGGGTCCTACAGGTTGTGGGGGCAGTTGCCCAGTCATAGCTACCCCCACAACAACTACTCTGCGGATCAAGGTCTGCAACTCTCCTGGAAGGCCCACGCACAATTCCAAGACTCTCTCGTCCTGGATCTATGTCCACATGCCCTCGGGCACTCCCTTTAGTAGAAATCCTCTAGCACCTCGCCGACCTCTCCCTGAGGTGCATTTGATGGCCCTGCACCGAGGTCATCAAATCTATATCTCCTACCAGCTTTAGCATCATCAGTTGGCCTTGCACCAACCTCATCCCTCTGACGCCTCTCTCCCGCCAACGACTCTCCCCACAATGGTATCATGGGCCCCTGATGAGCCAACTCTCTAACCAACTCCACCTCTCGACCTTGCGGCCCCACATCTGCACACACAAAAAACAAACGATAGCATCAACATCCATCCATACATAAAACATATGTTATACTATCAAAATCACAAAACATAAAACACATCAACATACCTCTATGGTCCCAATCCTCTCTAGAAGTTTAAACCATATCTGGGTCCTGGCGATAGTCCATCCCACCATATGGATACCACAATATAATATGTGGCATATGGCGCCACACATATGCCATATTAGCCGTAAAATAATGGCCACCCTCCCCACCTCCATGTCGTACCAAAATGGATGCCCACTGTTGTTCCTGAGTCTGTACTAAGGCTTAAAGTACAGTGTCGAGGCATCCGAAAGTATACAAAAGGTTGATACAGGATGATACTAACCTTCGGTATGAGAAACTAGAGAAGATTTCAATGTTCTCGTCGTCTAGCTTCCAACTGCTCTTGAGCAGTTATGTCACGCTCAATGGCTTCCCAAGATTGTTCCAATTCGTCCCGGGTGTTCGTGGTTTTAAGGATTGTGTCTAAGAGATTTAAAGCGATATGTATTTGACTAGATAATTCGGGTTGCATATTGGGTTAAGTTACTACGGGAACGGTCATTGAGTAATAGTTCCAGTATGGAAATGGTTTTTAAAGAGATAGTTTATTTGTTGTTCTAATTAGGATGAACTAAAGAGAAACCTTGTCATAAAAAAAACGAAATAAGGATGCAAATTGAAGGCCCTTTCCTGTAACTGTGTTGTTTCCGATAAAATAATGTGAGATGGGAGAAAACATTAAGTTGTAGATAACGTGAAGGTCTTGTTAGTGGAAAACTCACGTATATACAAAAGAAGCAATTGACATAAACATAATTGACCTAGTGTAAATAAACATAAAATTCTGTAAGTGTAAATTGGTCTTACACCCGCTAAGATCTGGTGCAGAGGAAAAACAAGAGGCAATTACAGAAAAAGATGCAAACCTTTCACCATAGTAGTGGTCGTACTAAATTACAGTGATACACATCAATTATGTAGAGCAAAATGAAAAGAAACAAATAACATGACGAAACAAACTTTGCAACACAGTCGTGACAGAATCGGGAATCTTCAGATTGCTTGTATATAACTCCTTTAATGTAAAAAACTCTCTTATAGTAAGTTCCCAAAAAGGTCCAGCCTTTTTTTTCTTCTTTTTGTGATGTATTTATACCAAATTTGCCTCTCGGTTCAGAAGATCCAAATTACTCCATCTGTCCAAATTCGCTTTTCAAAAAAGTGCCAGATGTTGGTTTTTGCTTAGATTTAATACATATGATACATTTGTCCAAAAAATGAAATACAAGTTGTGAAGGTTTTGCATTGGCAGCTGGGGGGAGCGAAATAACTCCATTTCACCAATTCTATCTTTAAGAAGTGCTAGGTGCCCGTCCTCGCATGGATTCGGTGTACCTCATACACTTGTCCATGAACTGGGTGACAAGCTGTGAAGGCTCAGCCTGACAACAAGCTTCGGCTAAATAACACTCTTGTGCCAACTGTGGAAGCTTACCATCTACTTGTATATCAACAAGTTCAAGGGCGCCAAGCCGTGCACTGGGTTGAATCAAATGTTTATCGATTTGAGTCGGGTCCACCCTGTCCATCTTGGAGATTTCTGCTGAATTTCTCTCATTCTCCTCTTTTATGTCGAGAGAAATCCGGTCTATATTTATCTGCCTCAGCGCCTCTGTGTCGTCTCCAATCTCTATCCCTATCTGCTCACCATTTATATTATTGATGGCCTCTTCTAACAAATTTGTCACTTTTTGAGCCTGCTCTTTCCTTAAAGTAATATCTTGTTCCCAATTCTTTAACAAGATATTACCTCTGGTTTGTTCGGCAATGGTGAGCTCGGGAGGCCCTGAAAACTTGTTGTTGGTCGCTATCACTGCCTCTTGGAAAGCAACTCGAGTGGCCTCTGCGTTCCTTTCCTTGTTAGTCAGATTCTCGGAGATTTGTTGAATCAACAAGCAGTCTTCTCGAATCTCTCCAACTCTGTTTAGTAGGCTCCTTTTAGCAGAGGAGATATTGCTCCGAATATCGGTTGCTTGGGATTTAATGGTCTCAATGTCCATTGTCTTACTTTTTGTGACTCCCAACTGAGTCTGCAGCTGTGTAATCATATCTCTCTGCTGGCTTGATTGTACCCGACCATCTCGGATTGTAGAATTCGCTTGTTCCAGCTTGGTCTTAAGGACTTCAATTTATTTCTTGTTGGCCAATTGGGTGAACTCGATTTCTCCACTTACTTGACTCCTCGCGCTTTCTGCTGCCGAAGCCACCCTGGCCTCCAGAGTCTTGGTCAGGCGATTTTTTTCTTTGAGCTGCCTTTTTAACATTTCGACTGAATATTGATTTGTCGTTGCATACGCTCCTAGCGTTCCTGCGATTTCAATGGAAAACTCATCCTTCTTTTTATTTCTCCCATCGGTCATCACTTTGAATTTCTTAACAGTGGACTCCCCTTCTTGATAAAATTCACGCTTCACCACAACTCTTCCCCAAATATCCATCCCTCGCTAACGCCTCCCTGTGCCGACTGCAAGGGTGTGACAGAGGCGATGGGTTGCCCAATCTGGTTCGCACCCTTCCCTGGTGTGCTGAGTGGATCTTGCTCTTTCGGGGGATCAGAGGTCTTTGTTCCCACCTCCGGATTCTGATTTTTTGGTGGGTCTGTGTCTTTTATTTCCACCTCCAGACTATGCTCCTTGGGAGGATCAGTATTCTGCTTTTCTTTTTAGGGATTTTTCTCTTGTTCACGGCTCTTCTCCTTGTCTGGATTCTTCTCCTGTTCGGGGCCTTTTTCCTTTTCGGGCTTCTTCTCTTTCTCTCCTTCCTAACGCTTTTTGGGGTTAGAGGTTTTCCCCTCAGAACTTTTGGCTTCCTTTTCTTTTTCCTTAGGAAGTCCCAAACCCCCCAGCACAACGGGGAGGCACCTTTTCCGATGCCCCTGGAATTTTAAAACAGAAGCTCTGTCTTCGGGCGCTAGGGACCCGATTCAAAATTGCACCTCTGAATAGGACCTCGCCCCTCAGAAAACATCATCTGAGGGTGAATGTTCATGTTCGAACCTTTTTAATCCACAATTGCCCAAATGGGTGCTTACGATTCTCTACGGATCATACTTTTTATACTCAATGTAGGCTAGGCTCAAGTCTTCCAAGGCTGCAGCCTCTGCCTTAGCATGTCCGAAATCAAATAATGAATATGAATTTAACTGAATAGGGAAAGATGGCCATACCTTCTTGGCTGACGCCTTGAGTTCTTTGCTTACTCCGCCGATAACTGTCTGCCGAGCAATTTCACGACACGCCAGCTTATCGAGAATGAACAGCGGTAGTGCCGAAGGAGGAACAACAGCTCCGAACACTCTCAAATAAGAGAATTCTTCTTCAACGTACCAGTCTGCAATATGGCTCAGATTCTTGGCAATGCTATCTGAGATGCGGGGTGGCAAAAGACCAAAAATGGTGACGTGCAGGGGCACCATTCCCCAATTAAAAATCTCATAAATAAACTTGTTCGCGTTATTTTCCCACAGCTTATCGTGGTACTCATGAACAGTTTTTTCCTCGGTTGGACTCCAAGCCCAATTCATTAAAGGGAAGGGCGTCATGGAGCAAATTGCTTCCATGATATACGTGGACATGAAGAATCCAGATGCCTTCCTGGCTGCTTTTTTCTCCAGGTACTCTGTGATCCTATTGAACAAACTATCGGAGAACATTTTTTCCCAATTGAAGGAGGAACCTTCTGCTACCCGATAGATGAGAGGTACCCACTGGACATAGAAATGTGCGGTATCCTCCCATCCGAAAAGCCGACAAGCCATCATCGCCACATATAAAAAATTGGGCTCCAATGAAGAAATTGAATACACACCCTTGTCATTCACTCTGAATGTCGCGGAGCGCGACACCCAATCTTTAATGAAGCCTGGCAGGGTTCTGTCAAATTCTTTGCACTCTTTCTCTTTGAATTCCGCCAGGAATTCTTGGCCATATGTATATTCAAAATTTGTTGGGAGCTTATACATAGATTGGATATGTTCAGGCCTAAAAGTCCCGATCATGGCCTGTCGGTCATTCACGATAGTTCTGGTAGACAGGTCGACGTGATCCAATGCCCATCGGAGCATGTCGTAGTATGGGAGCAACCGAGGTCTGGTTGTGACCAGGTGCATCCCCAACTGAACAATTGTCTTATACTTAGTATTCATGTCATCCTTCACAACATCAAGGTTATAGTCATCAGAGTCTGAAAAATTCACCAGCTCAGATTGTAGAATGTCTCAAATAGACGACCAGGTGGATACTGAGCCACTCGTCCGAGGCAAAGTATCTGAGACGTTATCTCGACCCTGTGCCGCAACCTCGATGTTTTCTTTTGTGTCTCTCCTCGGTGCCATAGCTGAAGCTTGTTGTTTTGCTCTTATACAGTAGACCTGTGTATACATGTGGAAATGAGTATCTTCGGGGAAAGGCAAGCTTTACTCGTTAATAAGAAATGTTTAAAAAAAAAAAATGAAATCTTGTATATATTTGAAAATCATGTACCTTTAGACGTAAGTCTGTCAAATCGCGAATAAAACCGAATTTATTGAAAAATATGATCTTATTTTCTTCGTGGATTTACCCTAAATTCTCATTAATGTCATGAATATTGGGCGGCTTGACAGGTACTTGGGTAATGGAGAGAAAATAAATAAATACCTCGTGAGGTGTGTCAACCTTGAAGCACAGGACGTATTTCGTTTAACTTTAAAGTATTACAAATCTTAATGACTTGAAAACTTTCCTCGCTTTTCGTTGCATCGCGAACTCTGTTTTCACGTTTTGACCTTTTAACTCGCGATACTGCGAGGGCCGATTTCAAGGTAATCAACGGGAATCGTGATTGGTGGGTCTTTAACGATGTGATTAACTTAATTTGCCATATCGCGACTCGGGAATTTGAAGACAACTTTTTTAGGAGGATGATATGTCGAGTCGCGATATCGCGATATGGAAGTTAATTAATCTTGATACATTTATGTCGCAACTTCGTGAATCGGAGCATTGGATACCTTAACTTTATGAAAGAAAATGCCGAGCGGCGATGTGCCGATAACCAAGTTTTAATCGTGGTTAGTTTTTTACCCTTGGTTCTTTGACTAAGGTTATCGCGTTCTAGGCTCTCGGGGTTGTGAAAGCAGAGATTTAGGCTCGACAAATGCCAAGGCGCAAAACCCCGACGATGTCTAATCAAGGTTTAAAGTTTTTACCGTAGTCAATGCTTTGGACGAAAATTAGAACCGAGTTCACATTCTCGCAATTCAGGACTTGTGAATCAAAAAACCAAAATGTCGGACTTGTGATATCCGACTTGCGACATTCCAAAACAAAACAAAACAAAAAAGGCAAACATATTGGCGGAAAATGGAACTTTTCTTTTGAAAGTGAAAAAAAGTCTTGCTATTCAAACGACGAGATTTAAGAGCCTTATGATTTCGGAAGGAAAATAAGAACAACTTTAAATGTCAAGTTTCAAACGTCGAAAATTGCGTGAGGTGAAAAAACAAGGGCAGCTCCAACACCCACCACATGAGGTGTGGCTCCCGTGCATTAACCACCAGCAACAAAACTCTATGGTGCAACATGGGCACCCTCTCCAAGAACCATGCCACCAAGATCGATCCAAAAGAAAATCACCTGAGTCGGCAATCTGACACCGTTTGAGTTGCCCCATTATCTTGGTGTGTAACATCAAGCCCCAGGAAAAATGATCTCCACCAAATGATCTCTACATGATATTCAGTTGACCACCACTAATCTGCTGAGTAGTTAAGGATCCATAGATCCTCACGATCATCGTTGCGATGCCAAGAAGAACGATTGCATCCATCACCCCAATCTAAACAACCAAGCCTGACATAAAGTCCTCCCTCAAATAGTACGTCTTTGCCAGGTCCACCAAGTGTGAATCCCTTGGAAACTGGGGATCAACAGGTTGTTATCAACTGGGGACCAAGTTGTTCCCCCCACACAATGAATCCCTGCAACTCAGTGCTCCACATAGAAATTAAAAAATGTAGTAGGTACTTATGTGCCCATAGCAGTGGGTAGTCAAAGAACTTTAGCAGCCCACAGGCTGTCAAAGGACCCCAAACTTTTGGTTCATCTCTCACCACCTCCCTTATGCATGCCCGGTCCTTCTCCCTCCAATGGACTGGCATCCTGAATTGATCACCTGCATTCACACAAACAACACTTGATCAGCCATCACAATTCATAAAATGAAAAACTTAAAAAAAGACAAGTTTTTTTCAAACCCCCTAGCTTTGCCTCATGTGCACGGATATCACCCCCACAGATGCACACATATGCATTCTAGTTATTCTCACAGTTTCGCATCAATGTGCATCTATTTCATCCACAAGCACTCATTCATGCGCACCTATTCGCTACGCAGTTGTGCACTGGTGTGCAGTTGTACTTTGAATAGGAATGCATCCAATGTGCACCTTTTTTCCGCATTCGCACACCCCCATGCATGGATTTCCTCATTACATCCATGCAATTAAGCATGGGGACCCTTCGATCACCCGCGAACTTGGGGGCCCACCCTCACAAAATCTCACAGTACAACTATTTGTATGACTCTACACAGAAACGAAACCCTAACTACTATACAGGAGGATGAGACCAGTAACCTATCTCTCACAAATCCTATATTGGCTGGCTCGAACTCCTAGAATCTCCAAATTGCCTCTACAAATAACTCGTCAACTCACTATGGCAACAGGTACAAATGAGGTGGCATTGTGGGCCCTACCTATATATAGTCCCTTTTGCCAAACTTCCATGCTCACTTAAAGGATCTCATAGAATTTGTTTTTTGATCCTTCTTTAGCCACGGGATCAAGATCCTACCACCTACACAGTCACATTACCTGGGTCACCATCCATCCTCGGCCCTAGGGGAGCCTTTTTCTCACATCACGCCCAGGTACGCATGCTCATGTTCAAAATTATCAAATAATTGTTATATGTTCTTTATCTTCAAATATTGCTCGCATCAGGTATTTGGTTTTCATGTGTGCAGGTACTCGATCACCATAAATAAACCTATCCCCTTCAGGTATATGATCGACACTGGCATGTAGTCATTCCCTCTGAATACCAATTGCATCTCCCAGTCACACCCCCTGACATTTTCTTGTAGGATCCTCACATCCATCTCTGTAGTACTATCACCTCCACTGCATTTCAAGTACTATCACCCGGTATCACTCTCCCCCACATGAGTTGTCCCATCCATAGTCCCCTTTGTCACTTTGATACTCATGCTTCTTTCACCCCGTAGGGATGGGAGTCCCAATAGTCTTACACATGTTCCAGAATCAGCCACATACTCCTTCTCCTCATTTTGCTAGCTTTCCCAATGGACTCCCAGAATATCTCCTCAAGGTTCTCATTTGACTACACCTCCACAGTATCATTAACCCTCCATTTCATCCATGGTTAGTTTTCCCATCTACATATTTCCCTCCATTCATTTACCTCATACAGAAACCCACCCATGGGGCCCCAACCCTCTGCCAATTCTCCATACAACTTGCGCCCTCATAGTCCAAGCCATCTTGCACTGGGGCACCCATTTCTGTATCTGCATGCTTATCCCAACTTATTCTTTATTCATTAGGTAATTGTACAAATCCTTTGTTTCCATCATTTACATAGATTTTTGTTGTCGCCTTTAGTGACCTTCCTTTTCTAGCAAAAAAACCCCTGTCGCCCTTGGTTGGGGAATTCCTTTACATTTTAATATTTTTGACATCGTCCATAAACCCTGAGTATCCCACAGTCCATGTACCCTCAATCTCTGAGTTTTTCCACTTTGTCATGCCTCTGGCACAATTTAAACCCACATCTAGTCATCTCCCTGACGTTAGATCTAGTTTCATGGTTGTTTCCACTCATACTTCACATATTTCCCCAACCAAGGGAAGTATTGATTCTCACCACATCTTGACTTCGTCCATGTTCCTCATCAATTATTTATCTCATCCCGTGGATTTCATGAAGCCCTTTTCTTCTTGGATTTGTGTCTCCCTTTCTGTCAACATCAACACAATTTCTAGAAGGGCAACAGTATCTTGACTCTCAATACCTTTACAATGAGGAGTCTTGGATGGCACAGGGAGAACCATTATTTCTCTTTACTGTCATTGACCCCCATAGCATTCAACTTCAACACAATATCATGTTACGGTGGGTCTTACTTTGTGACCATTGCAGTTGTTTCATACTAGCCGAAGACCTTTGAAATTTTTTGGGCCATCAATGTCTGTGATTCATCGACACTTATTACAGGTTTCCTCACCTCTTTTTTAGAGTATGTTCACCATCAGAATTGTAATTCATCATTATCAAACTGCCCCAAAGGGCACGACATTTATCTACATCATCCTATATCTTCAATTACTGTCTTACATATTTGAGTTACATGAAATGAGCATGGGGCATGCACACCTCGTTTGTATACAATTCTTATTTTCCCACACCTAGAGAAAGGTTTGGGTCCCATAGTTTCCTCTCTCTCTCCACCAAATCACTCTTACAGTTCCTATCAACACTCTTTCTTACAATGGTACTCTCAGTAGAAGAAACATTGATGTATTTCGGCTATACATATGCTCCTAACCTCACACATCAAGGGGAATATATTATGACTGAAATTTCATCCGTAAATGGTTACAGGAATCCAGCATCTCCAAACACCCATTAGGTCATTCATAGCCCCAAAAATACATTTCGAAAGGGCACAAAAACTATACAATTGGTTATAAAATTGACATGTACTCAGAATCTAAACAAAGCACGTGCACGTGCGCAAGTCAAAAACACAGGAAAAGCGCACATGCACCCGATGCGTAACTGTGTACGCAAAAAGCCACACCCACCTGAGAACGACGCATTTATGGTTCTTTTTGGCCCCTCAACCACTTCTGGGTCATCTCCCAAATCGATTTCACCCTCAAATCAAAGTTGAATCCAAGTGGGGGGTTGGTCAGATACCTAAGGGTGCCCTAAAGGGCCCCTTGTTCACACTAAAGAGCGGTTGGATAATACCTCAAAGATTTGATATAAAAAGAGGCCATGGGTGCACTATGAATTCAAGAATATCATTGTGTTGTTATGTTTCCTCTATTCTCCTATAAGGAACATCTTTCCTTCTTGGAGAATACTAGCATCATTTCATTAAGCTATTCACCTCACCTCTTGAGGGAATAAGCTTGAATTTCTTCACCATTTAATTTCTAGTTTCCCATTTGTAAGAAGAGATCTCACATAGGGGATTCAAGAGCCCTCCCTTGGAGGAAGAGGGGATACATAAGTATCCCTTTCTCTTTTTTGTTTTACCACTAATATAATTTCTCCATTGGTGGCATGAATATTGGTCAATTGTTTGATTGATTTTGGTTCTAATTTCCTTATGCACTTTAGTTTTGTTTCTTTAGTTGTTATTATCTTAGTTGTTTGTTTATTTCATCTGATTGAGTCATTTGATTCATAAACTAACCTTTTTCATGTTCAGCTGACCCAACTGGACTTGCAAGTATCCCTCTTTTGCTCATTCAAGCAGCGAAAAGGATACAACAACAATCATAACACAACTAGTTAATTAAACACAACATCCCTCCTTGTGACTCCCATCATCACATTGATATTTGAAAATTTGTCTCAAAGATAATTGAAATTATTTCCAAAATATATTACCCATATATCCAAAAATAGTGTGTTGTCCAAAATTTCAGAAGTCAACTGTTCTCAACAATTAATAAATAAAAAAACTTAAAATCCATATTTCCCACTCTGGGAGGCAATCTTTCCCTTGTTGTTGTTGTCACCTTTTGATCTTTTGAATTTTCCTTAGGTTGTGTGGAGCCTTTAGTTCTAATCTCATTGATCACATGAGAGCAATCATCCCTCAAATGCATGCGAGAGGACATGGATTTATCAGAGTCATTGGAGGGTGAGGAAGGGGAAGCAATGGATTTTCCTTTTTCAGGGGCATGGTGGGCGTCGGTTTTCAACCTTTTTCTCGCATGGCAAGACTGAACTGGTAAGTGGTCAGGGGCATCTTGAACAATTTTATTGATAGGTGGGAGAGCAGGTAAAGACAGGTTAGGCTAGCCACGATGTTGGGAGACTATCGAGTGGACAATCTCTTGCCTTTTGTCGTTCTTGAAAACTTCAGGTTGTAGTGAGACATGAAGAGGCACGGGGATACCAGGGACCTATGGGGATTGGAAGGGAGGCCTTTCAGGCCTAGTTTATACCACTCCTTGCCCAATCCATTTTAAAAACCTAGCTTGAAATAGCTATCCTAACTCTTGCGTGTCTACATCAAAGTGTATGGAGAATATTGGCCTTCTAGGGCCCCCGTTCCAATTACCTCTCCCTCAGTTACCTCTGCCATGGATACCTCTGCTGAAAAATCTCATTCATGTATGCCTAATTGATTATAAAATTGTTTCTTTAATAACCATACATGACAACTCTTTTAAAATATGAAATAAAATTTTGCTCAGCAACATATCAGACTCATGCAATCCAATCCATACAAATTGCTTAATAGTTGTCAATGAGAAGGGGGTGAACAAAGGTTCTAGGATATGCGAGGGGTTGTATTGAGAAAAAAATGTTAAAATGAGGGAGAAAATATCATGATTACTTCTCATAGACAACAAACAATCCACTTAAAACCAACGAATATTGTTGTAATCCATTCCTTCAATCTTAAACTATCATAATACAGATTTTTCCTTAACTGTAATTAAAATTTAGGAACATGGAGTGGATAATGAACATGGGAAGGCGAGGGGATTGTAATTAGCGAAAATTGAAATAATGGTAGGGGAAAAGAGTGGATATTGTTCAAAAACTTAATCAAGTAATCCATAAAACTAGTTTTGTATCCAATACAAACGATCCAACCCAACCAAACAATTATTGTGATCAATTAAACAATTACTGTGTGTTAATACTTGTTCATTGTCCACATTTAAATCTTTGACACTTTTAATTAACATAGTGTCATCATACTCCAAATCAATATGCCTTCCAAACATCCTATATAAGAATTTTGTTTCCTCTCATTTCTTCCATTTTATATTTAAAACAAAATTCCAATGAACACACAGTAATTTGTTTCAACTCTGTTTAACATCAAAACCTTAACCATTTTCCATAAATCAATTCCTCAAATCAAACATAGACACAAGTTCTTTTAAAAATGTTCCCAATTCCATTCCTCTAACCAATTTAACAATTGAATTTCAATGAAACCATACTATTATAAAACCAATACCCATCTTTGATGATGCAATCAAATGATACGATGCACGATATCCATAAAACATACACAACAGACATCCAAGTCACAACTATTAATGCTTTAAATTACAATAATCATGATCTGGCAATTTGAACACACAATAACAACGACCATCATTTCAACTTATACCATGTTGTAGGAAACACACAGACCAACGCATAACGCATAGAAGCATTTATTTGACTGTACATATAAAACCATAAAAATAATGTTGAGTTAACAATCCAACTGGTAGAACACAAGGAGGCAGCAATTGTATGCCCATTTCCATTTCTCAAATCAACCAATTAAACCATGTTGAGCCATTGATTCAACTGTTATAATAAATAATGCAGCGACTATATACCAATAATCAAAACCCGTGTCAATGTTATTCCACCAACTATATAACTAACCCTATCAACAAAGATGAGCCAATAATCAAAACCACTGTCAATACTACCCAACAACTATAATAGTCAACTAGATAACTGACAGAGTTTGACTATTGGGTTAATCAAAATCGGGCTCGGTACCAATGAATACAAGAAAATAGTCAAGGGTTCGTTCAATCATTGAAACATAGGGAGGCTTGAGTCGACCATATTAACAACAGGTGAGAACCCTTCGAGAGAACGTGGTGGACACATAGTCCACATAAATTGTAGCTTGCAAGATAGGGTGATAGTTCACACCAGATAGGGTAGATCATGATGCAGAAGAGCAGAGGTTTCTTATTTTCTAGTAACCATCACCAAAACCACGTAGGGGCATAACCCTCATGTTTTCCCCAAAAGGTCGAATAATGTTGATAGAAATGCAGAGCCTGGGTAATAGAAACCAACCCTAAGGCAATCCCCTTGGCATAATAGCCACCATAAATGACTTCGAAGATACCAACAACATACAACGAGCCCACAACCAAGTGGAAAATGATATGCAGTGAATCAAAGGTGGTTCAAAAATTACACAGCAACCCCATAACAATAAATACGACTGAGTGTGGTTACAAGACTGTGAGGAGATGGATAGAAAGTCCAAACAAGATGAAACCCTCCAACAAAAACCCATAGAGACTGTTGCGCCTCTTTTTTCACCTAAGTGAGCAAAACAGAGGTGCTTACAAGCTTAGTTGGGTTAGCTAAGCAAGACAGATGTAAAGGAAAAGGGTTAGAGAAAGAAATATAAAAGAAAAACTAAGAATTAAACTAAGAAAGAAAAGAACAACTAAACTATTGAGCATAAGGACATAAGAACAAAAAGACAATAAGACTCATGTCACCAATGGCAAGGATTATATTAGTGAAAGAAAACACCAAGAAGAAAGAGGACTATGAGTCCCTTCTTCCCCCAAGGGAGGGCTCTTAACCCCCAAAAATAAGCTCTTCTTACAACTTTGAATGAAAATGGTGAAAGAATTCCAAACTAATCCACTCAAGAGGTGAGATGGATTGTCCAATGTAATGGTGCTAGTATACTCTTGATGAGAATAGAGGATTCCTCAAGAGAATAGCAGCAGCATAACTTTTCTATTTAATCCTTGAAAATGAAGTGCACCCATGGCCTTGTTTTATAGCACCTCTTTGAGGTATTGTGCAACCAGCTTGTAGTGTGAAATGAGGCTAATTAGGGCATTTTTAGGCCTTTGACCAGCCACCTAGTCAGATCCAGTCGAGATTTGGGTGTCAAATCAACTTGGAAGTTGAACCAGAAGTGGGTGGGAGGCCGACCAATCTCATAAATGCATCATTCTTAGATGTGCATTTCTTTTAGCAACCACAGTTGTGCATCGGGCGCATGTGCGCTTTTCCTGCATTTTTGTTTTGCTCATGTGCGTGCGCGCTCTGTGTAGTCATAGCGCACTTTAATTTTATCACTGGTTGTATAATTTTGGACCTTTTGGAAATGCTTTTGTGGTAATTTTGGTCCATGGGTGACCTCATAATTGTTTGATGATGTTGGATTCTTGTAACCATTTGCGGATGAAATTTCAGTGATAACAGATGCCCCCTGATGGATGAGGTTAGGAGCATACGTATAGCCAAAATGCATCAATGTTTCTTCTACTGAGAGTGTCCTTGTAAGAGAGAGTGATAGTGAGAGTATCAAGAGTTACCCGTTGGAGGGAGAAGGAAACCTGTAGAACCCAACCTTCCATAAGGTGTGTAAAAATAAACTATGTACAAACGAGGTGAGCATGCCCCATGCTCATGTCATGTAACTCAAAAAGGAATGGTGTTGTTGATGTAGACAACTGTAGTGCCCTCGGGGGAGGTCATGATAAAGGCAGAAGACAATTCTATGGAGGAACATACTCTTAATAGTAGGCAGTGACATTTGTAAGAAATATCATAGATTCTGTAGGCATTGATAGCCCAGCCAAGTTCAGAGGTCTTCGGAAAATATAAGAAATAACTGCAATAGTCACAAAGTAAGACCCACCGTAACATGAGAAAGTGTTGAATTCGAATGTTATGGGGGTCAAAGACAGTAGAGAGCAATTATGGTTCTCCTTTTGTCGTCTGAGCCCTCTCATTGGAAAGGTAATGAGAGTCAATATACTGTCGCCCTTCTCAAAAACTACACTAATGTCGGCAAAAGGGGGACGCGACTCCCAGAAGCAAAGGGCTTCGTGAAATCTACTAGGTGAGGTTAGGAACTAGAGGAGGTACATGGTCGAAGTCAATATGTATGAAAAATCAAGACTGCCCTTGGTTGGGGGTATATGCGAAGTATAAGTGGCCGCAACCATTCAACTAGGTCAAGTGTTAGGGGGACAACAAGACATGGGATAAGTTGTGCCAGAGGCAGGACAAAGTGAACAAACTTAGAGGGAAGAGGTAAGTGGCTTGGTGGATACTTAGAGTATATGGATGATATCAATAGGGGTAGATGATAAGGAGTGCCCCAACCAAGGGCGACATGGGTTGCATTTGCCAAAAAGGGAAGAAGGTCACCAAAGGGGATGACAAAAAGGTATGTAAACGCTAGAAGCAAAGGCTTTTTACTATTTACCAAACAAATAAAGAATAATTTGGGATGAGTGTACAAATACAGAAACGGGTGCCCCAATGTAATATGGTTAGGTCGGTTAGGGTGCAATTAGCTTGGAGAATTTGTGGAAGGTGGGGGTCCCATGGATGGGTTTCTGTATGAGGTAGATGAAATGGAGGGAAATTTGCAGAGGGGAAAACTGATTGTGGATGAATTGGAGGGTTCATGATACTATGGAGGTGTAGTCAAAATAGAACCTTGAAGAGATAATCTGGGAGTCCATTGGGAAATCTTAGCAAAATGAGGAGAAGGAGTATGTGGTTGATTCACGACATGATGTAAGACTATTGGGACTCCCATCCCTAAAGGGTTGAAAAAAAACATGAGTGTCAAAGTGCAAAAGGGTGCTATGAATGGGACAACTCATGTTGGGGAGAGTGCTATCAGGTGATAGTACCTAAGATGTAATGGAGGTGTCGGTACTGTAGAGCCGAAGATGGGTATCCTAGAGGCAAATGTCAAAGGGTGTGACTGGAAATGTAATTGATATTTAGAGGGAATGAGTACATGTCAGTGTTGATTATATACCTGAAGGGGTTGCGTTGATGTATGATGACCAAGTACCTGCACACATGAAAACCAAATACCCAACGTGAACATTATCTGAAGAGAATAAAACATACAAGCATTTATTTGATAATTTTGAACATGAGCATGCGTACCTAGACGGGGTATGAAAAAATGGTGCCTTGATGGCTAAGGATAAAAAATGGCCTAGGGAATGTCTTGATGTGGATGATAGGATGTTGATCTTGTGGCTAAAGACGGATCAAAAAATGAACACCCGGAGCTCCCGGAATGGTGTTTGGAAGTTTGGCAGAAAGGCCTATATATAGTTGTAAGGCCCACATTGCCACCTCATTTGTACTTGCTGGTAGAGTGACTGGACAAGAGGTATTCAGAGGAGATTTGGAGATTTTGGGAGGATGAGGTAGGTGATTCAGGACCAGCGAGCTTCATGTTAGTGGTCGATCATCCTGCACAGAAGTAGGTTTTCAATTTATGGGCAGGGCCTGTACAGAAGGCCTCATAGGGGATTTTATGGGTGTGGGCTCCCCAGTTCGTGGGTGATCCGGAAATATGTGCACACTAGTGCACGCCTATTATCTAGATAATCGTACATGGGTGTTTCCTTAGGGGGGAAAAGGCGTGCATGATATGTGCGCCTATTTTGTACACAGCTGCGCATGGGTGCACTACTGTGTAGTGGACAGGCGCACTGTGATGCACGCCTGTGTGCATGATAGGGACGCATGGAGGCACCCTTGTAGGATGGACAGGCGCGCACTCATCCGTACCTATGGGATGGACAGGCGTGCCATCGTGCACTCTTGTGATGTGAAAAAGTGTGCATATGTTTGTGCCTATGGGGTGAATAGGTGCGCATATGTGCGTGCTTGTGAGTTAAACAGTCGCACTTAGGGGTAAGGCTGACGGGTGAAAAACTTATCATTTTTGGAGATTTTAATGTGTTTTATGGTCAATATGGCTGACCTAGGACTATATTATGTGGTTGCAGGTGATCATTTGCATGATGCCAGTCCATTGGCAAGAGCGGGACTGGTCACAGCTAAGGGATGTTGTAGTTATTGAGAAGCCATGGGTTCATGCGACTTTGGTAGCCTGTGGGCTGCTGAAGTTCTTTGAGTGCCCGTTGATACGAGAACAGGAGTATCTCATGCAGTTTTTGATCCAGATGTGGAGTCCAGACCTGCATTGCTTTATGGTGTGGGGAGAGCATAGCGCCTTCACTGTGGTGGAGGACATATATTTTTTGACTGGGCTCCCTTTTCAGGGAATGCCCCTACCGATGGAGCCAGTGTTACCTACAGACATGTCATTAGCGACCTTGGGCCGAAGGTACTGTTCGAGGGAGAACTATATGTCAGGCTCCATCATGAGTATCAGGGCGATGGATGCTTTAGCTCATTGTTGTGTAGAAACAATGATTGTGAGGGCATAAGGGTATCTCGTGACTCAACAGATCAGTGGTGGTCATTTGAGGGTTATGGGGAGGGCACTAGCCGGTGAGCATTTTGCCTAGGGGTTGATTCTACATGTCAGGATGGTAGGGAAGTTGGACAGATGTCAGCATACAGACTCAGGGGACTTTACCTTTGGGTCCATCGTGGTGGCCTGGTTTTTGGAGCAGGTGTCGATGTTGCACCCTAGGATTTTATTGGGCACTCCTGGTGTGCGAGAGCCATGACTGAGGTGGTGGTCGACGATTTTGGTTCGCCATGGTGGTGGCGAGGGCAGCCATTTTTTCACAGCTGAGGCAGCACAAGTGTGGCGGCAGATGCCATAGGTCATACTGTGGTATCCCTACTATGGTGTTGACTTCTGGGGTGATCAGGACATGGTGCTACCTCTGGGGGAGGAGTTTGATCACCGAGGTATGTTTGTGAGTTTGATATGTTGATTTTTGAGATAGCATGACATATGTATTTTGTATAGATGCTGACTATCGTTTGGTTGTTTGTATATGCAGATGTGGGACCTCGCGAGCATGAGGTTGAGCTGATGAGAGCATCGGCTCGCTAGGATCTGGGGAGACCGTCATGGGGAGGGTCGCAAGTAGGAGAGAGACATCAAAGTGAGGACAATGAGGTGAGACCATTTGGTGACAAGAGAGCAGCCAGGAGACATCGTTTTGATGACCCTAGTGTTGGGCCATCGCATGCTCCTCTCGTGGAGGCCGGGGGAGATTTTGAGGATATTCGCCACCGCCCGGAGGGGTTGCTATAGGGCGTGCCTGAGGGAATGTGGTCACGCATCCAGGATGAGGGCATCCTGGAGCAGTGTGTGGGAGTTTTGTTGATGTGGCGGGTTGTGGTGCGGCGAGCAGTAGTAGCAGGTGTTGCGATGACCGGACGGTTACCTCCCGATTCGGAGGGAACAGTAGTGGGTGGGGCACCACCACATAAGGGAGGGGAAGGAGGTGGTACTCTAGAGGCACCTTAAGTGTCGCTCTATGTATGGTTGTATTTTGTATATAGGCTGGTGAGCCCATTTTGTACCGAGGTGCTTTACTGACCTGTGGATTTTGTATATGATGTTTTGTATGTAAACATTTGGATGGCACTGGTGACCGATTTATATATATATATGAGTATACATTTTTTGGGTCTTTGTGATGTTTAAATGTGTTTTTTTTTTTTTAATGTGTTGATGATGTCTAATCTATATATGTTGTGACATGTTCTTGATGGTTTATGTGTGTGTAGAGATATCTTGATGTGATATATGCCAATCTAATACAATGTTAGCTAAGTTATCTGTAATTTGATTCAATTGTCTTGGAATATGTGTAAATGTAATGAAATCAAAATGTCGAGATAACAGTCTAACTTGCAGGTATTTGCGAAAGAGGCAAGGATCGTGGACACGGTACACATTGTTGAGTTGGAGGATGACTAGTTGAGAGTCAAGAAGGATGCTAAGGTGACGAATACGATGATGATGGGCATCGACGAGGAGGCCAATGATGGCAGTGTATTTGGCTTGGTTGTTGGTTGCTACACCCAAACATATGCCACTAGAGTGGAGCAGTTCATGTGAGGGGGTATAGAGGGCCCAAGCTGCCGAAGTGAGATTTTGTGTCCAACGGCTGGCACCGTTGGTGTAACCGATGTGGTAGGCTGATGGAGGTGGCATATGTCAATAACACAAATGATATTTTAGACATGAGGGATGAAAAAAAGATTAAAAACACTATAAAATAAATAACCTAATGTAGAATGGCTAAGATTAGGTGTAAAATTTCTTTAAGTATAACCCGTTGATGAGTTCTTTGAGAGAGAGGCCTTCAGGAGAGGATAGGATGTATGTGCCTTTGGTGAGGCAATGTTGGATAATGTAGAGACAATGCCATAGTGACTCGAATTTTCCATGATCGAGGATATCGTGAGAGATATCATAAGCAAGGACGAGGTCGCCTTCATGAAATGAGCGAAGGTTGACGTGGCGATCAAAGGTGGCCTTTGATCATTTTTTAGCTGCCTCACTGTTCTGTAATGAAGATCGACGATATTCATCCAGGGACTCTAAGTTCAGCAAGTGATGCTCCATTGGAGCAGTGTTGGGTAATAGCTCAATTGCGGTGCGTAAGGTGGGAATTTCGCACTCGATGGGAAGAGTGGCCTCAACCCCATGGACTAGATGAAATGGTGTGAAACAAGTGGTCGTTTTCACAGCCGTTCGGTAAGCCCATAGTGCGAAAAATAACATATGATGCCAATTGGTCTTATGTTTGTTAAATGTGCGCTGCAACATGGTCTTAAGGACCTTCTTAACTGCTTCGACCTGTCCATTAGACTGAGGGTAATATGGTGAGGTAAAATCATGGGAGAATCCAAACCAAGATGAGAGTTCGACAAAAATCTCATTCTCGAAATGTTTCCCATGATCGGAAACTAGTTGGAGTGGTACTCTGAAGCGGGATATGACGTGATTAAAGAAAAAACACGCTGCAATGTCAGTGATGTTGTTGAAGGTGGGCATGGCTTCATCCCATTTTGTGAAGTAATCGACTGCAAAAACAATGTATTTATGTCCATTGATGGATGGGGGATTAAAAGTCATGAAGTTGTTGCCCCATTTACAAAAGGGGCCTGCAGTAATGACTGGGTGGAGAAGAGAAGGTGGTGCTTGTGCTTTGTTGGCATAAAGATAACATTTCTCGCATTGCTTCACAACATGAATGCAATCGTGAAACAATGTGGGCCAAAAATATCTTGCTCAGATGATTTTCTGAGTAGTGGACATTCCCGAAAGATGGCCCCCACATGCGTCGCTATGGCAATCATTCAAGACTCTATCTGCCTCGTCAATAGCCAAGCATCAATGAAGCATGGTGTCGACCCCTCGCCGATATAAGATATCTCTGATGAGGAGATAGCAGGGGGCCTAGTGGCGAATACGACGACAATCATCTTGTGAGAGGTGGTTACCAAACTTTTGGGTTCAGAGGTAGACGAGGAGGTCGTCATACCAAGGATCATTTGAAGTGATATAAAGGAGATGTTCATTGGGGAAGTCAGTGGGGGCACCGGTAGTATTAGAGGGGAAGATAGTGACAAGTTCAGCAAGGAAGAGAGATTTCTTTCTCTTGGGTGTTGAAAATTCAAGATCGTACTCCTAAAGGATAATGATACATCAGGAAAATTTTCCATTGTCGACGACTGAGCAAGTATTGCATAGGGTTGGAATCTGGTGAGATCGGAAGAGCGTCGTGTAGGGAAAGAGTGTAGATCTCGG
>CBVK0100352946.1:0-20312 GCA_900067695.1 Picea abies
TGTTATGTGTGATTGATCTTTCTTCTTGATATTGCAATTGGCAATCATGTTTTAAATTCCGCAAGAATATTTGTAGAAGTGATTATGTATTTAACAGTGGCATATAATTGTTAGATAAGGAGAATCCATGCAATACATAATTTGTATTAACATTTCTACAATATATAGTTAAATTTCTCATGTAGGCAGAGTTGGCAAATGAGGTAAAGAACAATTTTGCATCTCATTATTTTGGAAATGTTCGCTGTAAATAGAACTTGGAAAAACATTCTTAGTAGATATTTAAGTAGAATGCCAATGAATACTTATCATGTTGGTAGAGCTTGAAAAAATGTATACTTGGCTCCATGTATCCCTAGGAAAATTTCCAAAATCACTCATGAATTGGTCTCTAAAAGTGACTGGAATGTTGAAATGTTGGGCTACAATGCCTTGACATTGTAATAAATATCTAAAGAAAACCATTACATTTTAATAGTTTTCTTTAGTAACTATTTAAGAATCGAAAAGAGTGGGTTGTATGCTTACATTATTTAATGGCATGTAATTATGAGTATTATGTACAAAATGATTATTTCATACTAGTAGAAATTGGTGTTTTGTTGTTAATTATTGCTTATCAAGTAAGCTTTGTATTAAAATGCACAAAATTCACAAAAAATTCTAACACTGCACATTTTAAAAATGTCCCTTTGCATCATTAGAAGAAATTATATATATTTAATATTATATATAATTGAATATTAAAGCAAACACTATTTATGCCATAAGACATTTCCCTCCTTTTAAGTTTATGTATGGATGTGACTTGTGTGCCATTCACATTCATCTAGATTTGTTGGACGATGGTCAATACATTGATGGTCGTCAACTCCACTGCTTCAGGTTGCCACTTGGTCATTTCATGCATGTGCTTTCCACCTCATGAGAGATTGGCAGTGCCTTAAATGAACATATTGGTCTTTGGAAACCCTTATAGATATTGCTCTATGATGAGATTGGAAATGCCCTACATGCTCTCTTTGGGAATATAAACATATTGCAAGTTTCAATTCTTGGGAAAACATCATGTTTATTGTATATTATCCCAATTCTCTGTGAAGAACACTAGGGTGCAACCTATCAACTAGATTTGAACTTATGACATATAGCATTGTGTTGATGGTTCAACTGATTAAACTAAACCTTGGAGCTAATTAGGCCCAACATATTGTTAATTATATCATGGAGATATCTTATTTGATCATAGAGATATCATTAGATCATATAAAAAGTATATACCCCTAGGTGTATCCTAAAAATCCATAAATATGCTTTATAGTTCTCTAATTATGCTTTGTAGATTCATAATTCCGCATTATAGGATCTTAACTAGGTCTTGTAGGTATTTAATTAAGACGTGTGGATATCTAATTAAGATTTAAATATATAATCAAGCCTTCTTGATACCTAAATATGCAGTGTAATCTCTAGTTAAGCTCTAAATAGATTGCTTAGGGATTATATCCTCGGTTTGTATCCTTGACCATGGCTTGGACCATGAAAAACATCCCTACTGTGCCCAATCTTTTACATCAAGTGTATATTGTTATTGAAGTCCAAATATTTCTTTTGTGGGGTCTATGTAATGGTCACTAAGGTCTGTATGCATTACCCATAAGTGTTAAAAGCAATGGTATTTATTCAAGTATTATGTTAAAACTTAGAGAGGAGGGTATATTTATATGCAACTCGATATAAAATCTTCCCCCAATGGTTTATGGAACAAGTTCCTCATATTTTTCTTCAAATTATTTTGTTGCAAACTAGTGGACATATCAATGACTGACAAAACAAAACTATGTGTGCCCTCATGATGATGAGTGAAAGAATGTCCCGTGCTAATAAGAGAAGCATTCACTTAAAACACACAATTATGAAATTTGATTACTTAGTACCATACCCAAAAGTATCAAAATTTCTTCAATGGAAACTAATAGTAACATTCCATAATAGGGGTGCAAAAGTGTTGTCATGCTATATCAAAATCATCAAGTTTGTTATGTTTTAAAAAAACTATTATCTGGGATCCATAGGTTTCATATAGCCAATTGTAACATTGCAACAATATGTGATTAGTTGTAACATTGCAACAATATGTGATTTGATACCATGATAACGTTCTTATTTTACCTTAATTACATTTATGTTTGCAATTATTGGCTTTTCCACATTTCAATAGATCTTCTTTGGTAAAAAGGGTATATAGTTATGCATCAAACCTTTGCCTCTTGCTCTTCTTCTAAATTGAAAACTTCTTGCTTTCTTGCCTTGTCTAACATAAGTATCATCTATCACTTCCCCTAAAAACCATACAGACATCAAATGGATTTTCCTTAACATGGTTTATCTCATGACCATTTTGCAATATTTATCTACATAAAGCTTGATTTGTCATCTTTGACATTTTCCTAACAACTTCATTGATCATAAAGTGCTTTTATTTTGCAAAGGCTTAGAAAACAAAAAAGTTGATGATTACCCCAACAAAATTTCAATTGGATCGGTAAGTTTTGAACTTCTACAACTCAGACCATTCTAATCCCTATTGAATTTAAAAATATTTTGACCTCTTCACCTTATAACAGTGTACATTTTCCACCTTAAGGAGCAATTATTATTTTTAGGGATTCTACCACGCATTACTTCTATGGTCATCGAAAGAGTTTATCGAGGGTGAATTTTATTTGATTTAGATGGTTTAGGGCTTCCATCATTGACAACATAGAGAGGTGACTACTCAACTAGCATCTCCAGTTCCTATTATGATAAGCACAACCTCTGAGGTATTCACCAATAGGATACTCAAAGCGCTTAATATGGAGGGTTATACTATATTTCTACTGCACTATTATGTCCTTATGGGCCACACTAGTACCATATATACTTTCATCGAGGTTTGAGGTTGGAGATATAGTTGACATGCCATTATTTACATCTTCTTGATCGATGATTTACATGGTCAGTGCAAATCCATGGCTTTTTTGGTCATTGGTGGAATCCAAAAATATTTAACCTTGCTTGAAAGTTGTTTGAGGGTCTGCAATGATATAGTGTTTCCACCAATTGTCATTTTTTAGCATCAATTCCATTTGGAGACTTGAGGAAAGGCAAAGAAACTCCAATTTGCTTGGAGCCTTGGTGACCTCAAGTTGCACACCTTTCTCCATTTCTACTGAAACAGAGTTTAGGTTCATGGGTTGAGCCTCCTTCACACAAGGCAACTATTCTTCCTTCGGGGATATATTTTCCTCCAATCATGACTATGAAGGCTTACTATGTTATGGGATTTCTAACAATAAAGTTTTCTCTAGTTCAAATGTCTATTGCTATCTCAATGGCACAACTTTAATCCACACAACATCGATTCTGAACATTTGTTTGGGGTTCAAATCCTCTAGGTAAATTCCCACACTTAGCTTAAGGGTAAAATAATTTCGAGTTAAAAATATTTCTAGGGTTATGAGATACAATGGTTAACGAAGGGTCATACTTCATCATTTTGTACCCCCGGTTGTGAAGCTTCTAGATGACAACTTCTACTCTATTTTTCCATCCATGACTATTGATGACAATCTCTTGGTTCGGATATCGGGTCTAAATATGATTATCTAATTAAGATTCTTATTAGATAAACAACTAAGGTTACAAGAGTAACTGAGATGTTTTAATCCAAGTTGATAATAGTTGATATGTAACTTGTCTTTAGGTTACCTAGTTTGATCTTCTCATTAGATTAAACGTTATATCTAAGATAGGGATTTTATATATGAACCTTGATTGTAATTTTTTGAATACTCCTTCTTAGGTCTATATAAGGACCTTTTTTTAGTGGTTACCATAGTTTGTGCAACTTTATTTGACTAGATATTTATGTATTATTTTAACGAACAACTAATGGAAAAAGAAATAGGGTTTCAACTACATCTTTTGGTTGAAGTTTCTTCCCATTTATTTAGGTGTAAAAAGAATAGTTTCGATTTAAGGTTGCATTCAAACTCTTTTTTTTATAAATAATTAAAAATTCCAACAAGTTTTACTTATATATGTCATACCATTACATGATTATTTTAAAGAAAAAATAAAAACAATGGTTTTATTTACTTATTTATATGCAAACTATGTTGGGTTTTCATCTATTTTAGATTTTGTAAGGGAAAGAAAGATTCAAGATAAAAAAAACAATTGTATGCATATTATCAAAGCAACTAGTATATAGTAAAATCTATTACCATTCCTAATTAAAATGCAAAAACATATGTCAATTTTTATGCTTTAACAATAGTATCAATACCACTACTGGTGCAATTTCCAATTTTTATTTAGTCTTGATTTTCCTTCTAAATGTAATTCCAACAACCTATTTACACATTTCATGCATAGATAAACACAATGTTAAAATATTTTCATTCACGTCTCTCCATTTCCAACCCAATTATCAATCCTAGAGGCACCCATTGGCTTTAGGGCTCAAATACCAAATTGTAAGGGGTGCTTACTAAAGAACTAACTAACTAAAACTTAACAACAATCTGAATAATCTTTTTAAAGCAACAAAAATAACCAAGATTAACTTTTGCACAAATATTTTCCAGAAGCATTTTCATTAATTTGACCACAACAGCCCCGGATGGGGTGACACGCGGCAGTTCCTTGACACCGGGCTTAGCACTAAGCCACAGCATAAATGTTGATGGCCGCCACCCACCTGCCCTGCATTTACGATGGTAGATGGCCATAACAGCAGATATACGGTGGAGGGACACCTCCCTCGTGCGAACACTCTCGCTCACAGCGCACTCAGCATGATAGGGTTTATGGATGGCCAGGTGAATTCAACCTTTGGCAATTTGTTTTTTCATGTGCCTGGACAGAGTGGGTCTTCTCTCACTTCGGCTCTCCCCATCGTCTGGGAGCTTTGGTGTAGCTCTGTCTCCTTCTCATCCCAGCTTACTCTCATCTCGTTGCATCCTCACTATATCGTTATCTATTCCTTAGCAATTATGACCAGAAAGCGGGGCATGCCTCGCCGTGGCTCAGCCTGGTACACCCACAAGGCGCAGCGGCAAAGGAAGGAGAAGCTGGAGCGTGCTCTGTCGATGGTGACCTCCATTCTCGGAAAGAAGGCTCGAGATGAACAATTGGCTCTGCATGCCATCATTTCAGAAATGGGGGCCGGTTGTAGCAGTGAAACCACAGCAATTAAGCCTAGAGACAGGCAGGAGGATGGTGTTGCGGATGCGTTTCCCACATGTTACGTGGAAGAAATTTCGTTCATAGAGGACTTGGCGACCACCTCAGAACCCCAAGCCATGGAGGCAAACTACCAGGATGGAAGCGGCCCTAAAATTGATCTGGCAGATGACATCCCTGGGTGCATTATCGAGGAAATTCCATGGCTGGGTAACTACAGCCCCACCAGCCATGTTATGTAGGCAACGTTCAAGGAAGAAACGTGGGATAAAGCCAGATCCGAAGAGAACGCGGACAAGAATATCTCAGCGAGGAAGGAAGAAGCGGTTGGTGCAGATCTGATGGAGCTCGAAGCTGGAGATGGAGCGACCGTGGAATTGAGGGATGTATCCCTCAACGACGTGGGTAATGGCTTGCATGGTTCTTTCCTCCGTGCAGAGCTATCTCTGTACATTTTGTCAAGGTTTCTTCGATAACTTAATATAGCAGGTTCCACCTTTTTTACTCAAAAAAAAAAAAAATTGACCACAACTAGAATATTTCATGTTTGATAGTTTAAATGATTCATGTTTGATGGTTTAAATGATTCATGTTATTCTTATGTTTATGATAGAAATATCTTGCATGATCCTTTAGTATTAGCTTTGATGTTGATTTTGGTATTTATATGAGATAATTTATCGATCCATGATGGTTATGACTTTATGGTTGTGATGTGGTTTTGATGGCTTTAGCAAAAATGTCAAAGATTTTTATTTTTTTTTAATAAAACATGATTAAACATATGACAACATGGAGAATAATCCATAAATTACGCCATATACATAATTGGAGATTTCAAGTAATTGAGAAAAGTCTTCAATCATTGAGAATCCTCATGTTTCATATTAGGCACTTGAAAGTGTATGGTAAGCGAGAACAAACCCCATAATGTGAGAAGAGTCATATAGGCTATATTGTTCACACCCACAAGCACCAACATAATTGAACAAGGAGATAAGAGTCCCATGACCAAACATAGCTTTGCAATAGTATAAAAAAACACTAGCTAATGACATCTTCTTTGTTAACATGTGAAGCTACATTACAATGCCAAAAAGAGAACCATTTGCTTGAATGCAAGGGTTCTATTTATAAGTTTAGCTTGAGGCTCTTGGCCTTCCAACTTCCCCACTCTTCGACTAACCTAGACTCTATTGGAGATTTGCAACTTTGGGCAGTCATTCTCCACAAGAAAGTACAAGAAGACACATCTACACCATTATAGAAGCCCCGGGAAGAAGTTGAAGACTCGAGAAGAGAAGTTTACCTCATAGGAAAATAATAAAGTAATTGAAGACCCAGAAATAAGAAGTCAGCCCCAGACTGGCACACAGATTAGTATAAATACAGGACTAGCTCATTTCATTTGGACAGGCAGACAATTCTCCTTTTTGCAGTGCACACAAGGCAGTTGCAGTTGTAGTTGTGTTATTTCGCTATATCTTGGTTCTGGTTATCTTAGAGAGTGTGCCACACTTGGAGAAGCTCTTGATTGGTTATTCTTGGTCATCTTATTGAAGCGCTAGGTCTTGGTGATGCTAGCCTTGGGGAGGATCTTCTCTGTATGGTATTTTGGCTATTAATGGTGATGTACTGGTAATATCTTGGACTGAATTCTTCTATAGAAAGGTAGTTGGGTTTTCTCCCAAGGTTGGGTTTCCCAGGATAAACTCTTGTGTTCTTTTGTTGTGTTCTTGTGTCTATTGTGCATGGTTAATATTTCTAGATCTTTTTATTTTCGCTGCATTGTTATAGTTGAGATTTTTAGTGTATAGTTATTCTATGATAACTAATGTATGAAAATGAATCTTATTATTAATCACAAGGCAGTAACTATCAGATTTAAGAATCATATAAAACATCAACATGGTATCAAAGCTAGTTGAAATATTGCCACTACATAGTTTATGTTTGCCATTGCACATGAAATTTTCCACTGCACAAATATGAACTTGTCAAGCTCATTGAACAATTTATTGGAGGATGCCAAGATTGATTTTTCCATATACCAACTCTCCCTAGCCTAGCGCACCTCCTGATGGTCTCAGATTACAACTTGGTGAAAGTTGAAATTTCTCATTACAGTTGTAGTTACTAGTTGCAATTGATGTTGTCGGTTGCAATTGATGTTACCGGTTACAATTTCAGTTGCCAGTTGTCAGTTGTCGATTTCCAGTTGTGCAAACCTTGAGATTAGAAGACAAGTTGGATGGTGCTACAAATTTCAGAGGTATGCACTTGTATATAAGTTATATCATGAGGGTGTTTGTAGGAAATGTACACTTGGCAAAAGGACATTTGTTCAAGCAATAACAGTAGATACAAAAGCATCATAGATCTAGTGCACTCAGAGGAAGCTAAAGAGTTGGAGGCAGTCATGATGGTGTCTCCTACATTATATGGAAACTTGAAATCAAATGGGACAACAACAACAATATGCCAGGTTTTCAAATCAGGTTTGATATTTTATATTACTACATCTTAAGTAAATGTCATAACCGGAACAACAGTCTTTAGAGTTCAATTACTGTCGAGTACTTTTTCTATCAAATGTATTGAATATTGTTGGTACTATGATCATTATGTAAATGCTCATTGTTTAGTACTAATGATACACTTGTTTTCAAGATAGAACTGATCTCCTCTAGGAGATGTTATTGGTTGTTGTCTTTGTCCCGAGCAGGTTACCTTGTAAATTCCATGGAGATGTTCTTGTTGTGTTTCGAGTCACAGGTGGTAGCTTTGAGCGGGAGCTATAGTGATTGTTGCAGGAGGCAACATATTAGATGGTCTCTAGTTTGAGACATGGAGCAAACTATCCATACATATATTTTTGTACATTGTTAGAATTGGTAGCTCAGAGGTACTTATGCATAGGCGGAACCTAGCATGCGGAAGTGACTGAGCATATTTCTCCTTAGTGACTTTATAATGTGTTTTTATAAAGTAACTTTATAAATTGATTTTATAAAGTTCAGTCTTTTAATTTTTAAATGTAAAAGTGACTTAAACTCTTGCTAAAGCATCCACTGCAAATAGTGGAGGTTGTAGCATATGTGACTTTATGATGTTATGGGTCACTTTAGTGACTTAAGTGACCTCAACGAATGATTAAGTTGTGAGTGTTGATCTCAAGGGAAAGTGAAGAGTCACTCAAGGGAGATCAAGGGTTAGAAGAGTTACATTTCAAAATTGCTTAAAGGCATCTCATGAGGGAGAGAGAGGGCACACATCTTGAGGAGAGCTTGCAAGGAATGTGAAGGGTCACATTGTCCAAGAGAGAAATTTCTTTCTTGGAGGGAAAGAGTCACAATATAGGCAGTTGGCATGCATCCCTAGGTGAGGGATAGGCATGCATTCCAAGGTAGAAGACTGCATTTATTTTTGTTTGTACTGTAGCTACGTGAGGAGGCCATATAGTAGTGATTGTTGGCCATACAGCAAGAGGAAAGGCACAGAAATTGAGGCTTGTCTTTTAACAGCTAGTTGGCTTGATTTTCTAGGCGATTTTGTTGAGTGAAACCTATTCTGCAAGGTACATTACAGTGCCGAAAGTTTTTGGCACATTTCCCAAGACTGAATTTTGGTTGAGTTTTCTAGAAGAGTATCTTGCTAGAAAGTGAGATAAGTATTGTGTTTAAATGTTGTTGTAAAGGCTGTTGTAAAATATGGTATTTTCCCTAGAGATGAATAACAAATTTTATCCTTAAGATGTCATTTTTCCTATGTATTCTTGAAGGGGAATTGCCCAGAATTTATGGTGCCAAATGTGTTATTTTGTCTATTGTTATGAGTTATTTCCGTTGCTGTTTTAGTTTCAAATCTATATCATCTAGTGTTTCTACTCATTAAGTACAATTTTGTATTGGGTTTTAATACTTTACTATTGAAACTTAATAGGAGGTTGAAATCTGAGTTTGATATAGTGATTTTCTGAGCTATATTTTCAACATGGTATCAGAGCTAGGGCTTTGAAGTTCAGTGGGAAACTTTGGCACTTCAAACAGAAAGTGATTTGTTGGGGCATTTGCTTGGAAGAAGGGGGAAAGAAGAGGTTATTTTTCAAGTGGACAAAGATGACTTCCATACTGAGATAAGAATATAGGTTGGAGGGGATCTCCAACTACCTGCAATGGAAGGTTAGAATCACAAGATATGAAGATAGGTTGGAGGGGATCTCCAACTACCTGCAATGGAAGGTTAGAATCACAAGGGTTCTCTAGGAGAACTACTTGTGTTTTTTTGCGAATACCATCATGTTAGTGCCTGCGTTAGATCCCATGAAGTGAAGGAAGCCTAGGCTCAGTGTTTGTGTGGATATCCCTCAAAGGATTAACCAAGGAGTGGGAGGTTTTCGTGAAGTGTGTGGTGGGGAGAGAGAATATCCTTGACTAGAGTAGATTGTGGGATGACTTTACATAGGAGGAGATCCAGGAGGGGTCTCAGGAGAGGGCAGTGGATGGTGCAGATGACGAGAACTTTTCTCTTGTGGGAAAGAGCAATGAGAAGAAGAAGGACATGAGCAAGGTGAGATGCTTCACAAGACTAGCCACTACACTAGTCAGTGTCTGAACAAGAAGGAGAAGAAGTCGGAACCAGAGATGTCAACATCAGCAGAGATTGCAGAGTTTGTTGAGAGACATGAGAGGGAGTTTTCTCTCATGACTAGTCCCGGATTATAGTCAAATATTGTAAGCACACAAGGTTGATCTCCTTTGTTGTTTTGTTGACTTCATAAAAGACTTTGACATAGTTCCTACAAACAACCTCTAGAAGAGGCTAGAATATTATGGGGTTCCTTTTAAGTTGAGTGTTGCAGTAATAAGCTTTACAAGAAGGTAATATCCAAGTTTAGAAATAACAATGAGTGGTCATAGGGAATCAATTATAATATAGAGGTTAAGCAAGGTTATCATCTCTTTCCTACTATTTTTGGTACATATATATATCAAGAACTTAAAGGATTGCAAACACAATGTTGGTAGCATTAGTCATCATCCTCCTCTATATGCAAATGATATTGTCCTTTTAATAAGGTGCCCCTCTAACCTTGATAAGAAACCTAATACTCTCAAATATTTATGTACTAACTTTAGGATGTCTATAAAAACAAACAATACAAAGGTAATGGTCATTAAATCATAGCAAATTGCATACCCTAATTTTGTTTATGGTAGTATCAACCTAGAAGAAGTCCATCTATATAAGTATCTCATAATTGAATTTCATAATACGCTAAACTGGAGCTATAGTGTTCATAAAAAAACTAATGGAGGGTGTAAAGCTTTCTTTGGCCTTGAGAACAACTGTAAAGATGCAAAATTTTGGTTTTGTGTAAAAAGTAAGGTCCTATTTTACACCCTTGTTGCCATAGTTATTTGTATATCTCTGAGGATTGGGGTTCTAGTATTTCCTGAGAAACTTGGAGGAAGATTGAGCAAGTCCAAAATAAATTTATAATAAATAACATTAAAATTAAGTATAATACCCCTTATTCCATCCTCCCTTCAGAAGTTGAGTTTCCTCCCTTTGAGAGTAAGGCCATGATTAGATACTTAATGTCTAAGCACAACCTAATTAACTTGAAGAATGAGAGGCTTCTTGACACTACTTCAAACATCAATAAAAGTCACTCGACGTTGTTATTGCATAATTTTGGTTCTAGGAAAAAAATAAGGTACTCTTCAACGCTCTTGTTACCGTAGTTATTTTATATGGTTGTGAGGTTTGGGATTGTATTATTTCCAAATAAACTCAAAGGAAAATAGAGAAAATCTAAAAGCGGTTTTTAATAAATAACCTTAAAATTAAGTGCAACGCCCCTTATCCTGCCCTTGTTACCAAATTTGGGATTCCTCCCATTGAAAGTAAGGCTAAGATCAAGTCTTAATGTACAAGCACAAGCTAATTACAATGAAGAATGAGAAGCTTCATATCACTTCTTCAAACATCGATAAAACTCGCTCAAGGCTCAAAAGAGGTTGGACTAGAGATGCATACATTCACTCAGTTGATCCATTGGGGGATAGTGGAGAAGGACACCCTCCAAGATATAAACAATACTAAAAGCACTATCATAACTAAGTTTAAAAGGATAACGTGGAGAAATACATAGACCAATAATACAAGAAATTGTAATTACTATAAAGAAAGAAATAACCATTAGAAGATCAAAATTTTATTTCCATTGTTGCCATCTCAAGAAAGAAAATAAATATTGCAAAGATAAAAACAAATTCCCAAGAGCTTCACAGTGAAACAAAATTGCATAAGACTTAAAACACCTTGGCACAAAATAATCTATAAATTTTGAGAGACTAATAGTTTAGAGGATGAACAACACTTTCTCTTGGATTGCTTGATCTAATTTCAAAACATTTGCAATAAAACTAAACATTGTAGCTTGTTCAATCACAATATTCAAAGGGAGCTCAAAATTTCATTTCCAAGTTATTCCATCATAGAAATAACTTAATAAATAAAAATTATTTAAGTTTATAGGGTTGATAGACCACAATTAATCTTAGTGGATGATAATCGTCATCATTATCTTAAATCGTAATGTAAGAGAATGTTTTAAATCAACATAAAACATTCAAATCAAACAATCAAAGCAATTTTCTATAGCTCACTCCACATTAAAATTGGCTAAGAATGTCATTGGAAAAAAGGGCAATGGTGTAAGAGGGAAAAATCACAAAATCAAAAGATCAACAAATATGTCACACTTTAATCTATACTAGGAATTGCAAATCCCATGATGGGGTCGTTGTTATGCATTGACATGTAAAGATTGTGCCTTCAACACACCAATGGATGGAAATCTTGTGGTGTGTAAAGATAGTGCCTTAATTAGAATAACTATGCATAAAGATCGTGCCTCCAACTGAAGAAGCATCTATGACTAGCTAGAATAATTGTGTATAAAGGTTGTGCTTCAACTGAAGAAATATCCATGGGCAATTGGAGTAATTGTTGGGTGTAAATATCTTACTCTTAACCTTTAGTATTAAATACATTTATCATATTATTAGTCCTTGCCTTGATTTTCAGGTTGTAGGGACTATAGTAATCAACTTTCCTTCATTTGCAATTTTATGCACACAAAGTGATTCATTTCTAAGCTCTTGTCCCAAGTTTTGCCATTATTTTTTCCTTTTTATATTTCTAAGCTCTTATCCCAAGTCTTAACTTGAAAATCTATCTACAACTTTTTTTAGACCATTAGCATGATTGAAAATCTATCCACCACTTTATTTGAAGCAATCACACAATTGTTGGTCTTATTTGGCCTCATGTGGGGGTCAATTAATGTTTGCTAGTTCATTTTTCATGAAAATGAAGTTGAAAGCTAGGAAACTGGGGTGTATATTTATGTTAGATATTGTGAGATGAAGTAATGCTACATTGAGCTTTAACATTACTTTAGCTCAACATATTCATATTTTTGTGAAAGATATAGACAATAAGAATGCTTCAAAGCATGTCAGTTTGAAATTTGATGGCATGGAGGATAAGATCAACCAACAATTGTGATCTAGAACCTTCCCTATAAAAAATAATAGAGACTTCATTGTCTTCAACATTTAATTCTAGCGAAGAAAACAAACAAACCAACAAAATGTAATTTCAAATTTTCAAAATAGCATATGGATAGAGCGTGTTCATTCTATCTGTACTTGAAGACAATGGAATGAAATACTTGTTGGCTCGTCTTTGAAATTTGTTTGCCTCCTATAATAGTTGGCCTTGAAATTTGTCTACTTCCTATACTAGCTAGCTTTATGTTCCTAGAGAATGCTTCATTTCAAGTAGAACTCTCGACATTGTCTCTAACGTACCAAAACTATAGGAGTTATGTTTTAAGTCTTTGGGTTTTAAATCTCATCAAGTTATTTGTGCAAAGTAATTGGTATTTCTTTGGGTTTTAAATCTCATCAAGTTATTTGTGCAAAGTAATTGGTATTTGTAGCATTACTACCATCCTCTATTACTACGATGAGTTCAAATTGAGATCAAATTTTACGTCTCTACATTCAAGCCTCCATTTTTTGCATTCCATGTGCCCCTCAACATCTATTTCCATTAATAAATAATACAATGCATTTAAAAATATAGAAAAAATAACAAAAACTAAAGAAGCATGCATTCTATAGACAAAGCAGGATTTATTCTTGATATTGTTACAATAGCTTTCCAATCATGTGAAAATGAGTAAAAGCGTGTCATTGATCACCAACAATCACAACAAAACCTTAATTTGAACTTAATTTTATTTATGGTCCATGAAATCTTGATCTCGAACTGCTATTTGCTTGAATAATGTCAATTGTCTATGCCTTGACCTCTAACCTCCTTGCAATTTTCTTAATTCATACTTGAGCGATTATGTATTATGGTTATGGCATTCAAGCTCAACATGTGTGGGAAGAATGGCTATCATTGAGTAGCACAATGAAATATCATGTGATGTGCCCCTAAACCTAAAGACCAATCAATAGAGAAAAAGGAACTAATGCACCGATGGAAGTCAACCTTGCTTCATTCACCTTACTGCTCACGCTCTGTCATCATCAATCGATCTCTACTAACTAGCACCATCCATAGGAGGTGGATCCCTACAATATGCAGAAACAACCAAAACTCTACCATCTCCAGTAACATCGATAGGTCAATCTCATGTCTCATATTGCTTAAATTGTAGCTATATCGATGATGAAAATCTCTAGATTGGTCCTTTGGGTCAACAAGCTATAGTTATTGATCTAGGTAAATGTTTCTTCCTATGTTATGGGTGGTGTTGAAACTGGTGCTTTATCCACCACATATGGATTTACTTATACTTAGTAAACTAGCTATGGATATGAATTTTCTATGATCACTAATGTTGAATCTGGATCTCCATCTGTTGGTTTTGGATGGACTACCTTAGCTATGCAATTTCATTTTTTCCAAAGATTCCATTTGTGGATTTGTTTCATTGATTTATTGGTCAAGTATGAGATATCCAAGGTGGAATCTCACTCCTCAAATCATGCCAATGACTTCCTTAAGTCGTGGGAGAGCCCAACAATCCTGTACGTGCTACAATAAATCCCTAATGTAATCTCCAAGGGGGACATCTCATCAAATGATGTGACACATGGCTCAAAATGAGTGAATAAGGTGAGATCTCAAAAATCTAGAATGTGGCATGGCATGAGAGACCATGGTACATGAGGAATAGCTCAAAATAGTTTTGACCCATGCCTTGGGAACCATGAATTTCCTCGATATGTGTGAAGCTACATTCAGAAACATGATCTACCTTGGGAAATGTGAAGATGCCCAGAAACCTAAATGAAGCCAATGCCATTCTCAATCCCTAGGGTGCTTCAACAAAAGGACTATGCATCATCAAAAAATACATCACATGATCAACAAATATGCCATCAAACCATAATCCATAAAATCAAATGAATGCATGTATCGTTCCCAGCCACCCAAACTAGGCCACACCACACAAAACTCTCCCTTTTTACAACTTTGATACCATAATGTAACGTTCCCCGACGTAACCGAGGGACATTACGGTACAAAATACACATAAAAACAAAATTCCTACTAACTAAAGTAATTATTTTACTATTAGCCGATTTCTTGTAGCTTACAACTACGAATTTAAAACAGATTTAGTTATTAACTATAACCATAAAATAGATGCATCTAAAGCACACCAAATTAACATACATGCAGCTTAATCATTCACACAATAGCATATAAATCATTATCAAATACACATAGTTCGTGCACAGCAATAACACATGTAAATAACACGGCAACAAGATATAACACTTATCTTTCAAATTTGTTATGCAACCAGCTGCTTGGGACGAACGTTCCACCCAACCATAGACTGATTGTTCCAATTCTCAACAGTTAATCTCCCTCGAGTTGATGCTAGTAATCCACAAAAAAGGGTGGTCTCTCACAATCCGCTCGCAGCTCATAAAACTTATAACCCAATTGATATTCTCCTACAGCTATCCCGATTTTTCTACCAACGCTCTTCCTCCTGACCTACCCAACCCAAGGAATGCACCATTTGTTTATCAGGGATAACCCAAGAGATGTCCCATCCGTTTATCAGTATTAACCCAAGGAATGTGCCATCTGTTTATCAGGATTAAACCAAGGAATATGTCATTCATTTATCAAAGTCTCTCTCGCACAGGTATCTAGGAATCTCTCAGCTTGGAACTCAGGAGAACTTGTTGCTAGGATAACTACCAGCAAACCAACAACAAACACTTGTTGTTACAGTGCAACTCACTAACTACCAGCAAACCAACAACAAACACTTGTTGTTACAGTGCAACTCACTCCGAAGTTCACTCTTCGGGCCTAACAACCTGGCTCTTCATACTTCAACTCCAAAACGCTCCAAATACATTCTAGCTTGCTCTAGAATTTGCCCTCCATGTCGACACCAGCTTCAAGCTCTCTTTTTTTTGCTCTCTCCTTTCCCTCGTGCACAAAAACTTCCAGTCTAAAAACTGTTGTCCCAACCCATACGAATTTCCTCCCTTTGACTTGCCTTTCTTGACTCACACTCTTCCCCAAGCTGATTGTACTCAACTCTCATGTGCCCAATAACTCTGGGATGTGACCACTCACACCCACCCTCTTACCAATAACTCTGGGATGTGACCACTCACACCCACCCTCTTACATGTATTCAATGATTAGCTTTGGGAACACTCAATCAGAAATTGGAAGGTTCATATACAAATGACAATTTTAGGAAAATGGATTGAACTAATATACATGGGTATTTCTCCCTTGAACCCGTCTTGGCCATTATCCTAGACACTTCCCCCTCTTGTGGATTAATTCAGTCGCCATCTCTTCTCCATGTCCCCTTAGCAGTTGGCATCACATTTTATTATTAAAACATAGAGATACAATTCACATATTGCATCGCTTGGTCGTAGCCACATATTATATCCACAAAAGCATTAATTAAAGTAGAGATTATAATGGGGATGTTACAGTGTTTCTATCTGCCTGGCTCTTGGTGCCCCATCCATTGGAAGCACCGAGAAGAAAGATGTAATCCTCCTCATAGTGTCTAGTCGAGTGGGTGACTGGAGGATGAGAGATCTAAATCTGAGGGCCTCTCCCAAATATAACACCAAGCACTGCTGGTCTGGATACCGAAAAAAGGTGGAGAAAGTCATGAAAGTCTCTAAATATGTACTGGAACCAACCGTGTCTCTTGTAGTACTGGGGACATCTAAATATAAAGTGCTCCTCTATCTTTGTCTCCTATCTATGCTTAAATCTTTATTTATCAATAAGCATTAAAACAGAAAGGTTTAGTGGACTTGTCTGATTCTTCTACATTATCAAAAGAGGATTTCTTGGAAGGTAGAAGACAATTAAGGTTTTATCGAGGATGCATGGTTCTAATCCATTGAGAGTGATGGATGGGATTTATCACTCCAAAAGATGGCAAGAGACATCCAAGATGTCAAATTTAATGTCTTCACATGCCTTGGCCAGTGCAAAGTTGGAAAGATCTTTTCATCTCAGCCTACAAATCCCTGATTTAAGAGCCAAGATGAAGTCAAAGGGAATTTGTAGTGGCCAGAGGTGTGGTAAACCCTGGGAGTTGGGAGCAAAATCATTGTGTGTTGCATATGTGGATTATTGGTTCTGTGGCAATGTTAGGTGGGACGAAGTGCTCAGGATTGTCTGCAAAAAGAGCATGGAGAAGCATCAGGTGGGATAGTGTGTCTCCATGGACTTTTGAAGATCCAACGTAGAAAGGCTTCACTGGACAGCCGAGCAAGATTAGATCAGAGGAGAAAAGATTTTATAAAGAGAATCTGAGAGCCAGCAAGGAGATATTGCAGAGGCAAATGGGCTAAGAGGTCCAGGTTCCCAAATATTCTAGTCCCCGTGATCATATCTATACTGTATCTTCTACAATGACACACAATGTCCATCTATCGCTTGCAGGATGGGGCGTCAACCTTGAATAAAAGGAGAAGCAGAACGAGGAAATCCAAGAGGAGTTGGCAAGAGGGATGGTGGATATGGAAATTAAGCTGAAGGCACTTGAGTTGGCTGTAGCAAATTGCCGAACGAGCATCCAGGATAATAGAGACCTGATCAATGAGACTTGCATGGGCTGGGGACTAATTGGACACGCTACTGGACAAAATATGTGAGAACGTATCTCAGACAGTCTTCTACAGAAATGTGCACACGTGTGGTTGCTCTAGGCGCTTTTCTGTACAGTAGCATCACACACAGTAGATCCATATAGCATCGATTTCTGTGTTGTATGGTGGTTTGTAGAAAAGGTTGCAGCATTAAAGAAAGAGGGTGCATCACTATATCTAGGCTTACATCACTGAGGATGCATGCATGCACCAGCGATAGATAGGATAGGATAAAATAGGATCGGTTCATCATCAATCTTCAGTTTTGAAGATAAGGCGCTCCTCTGAGTTTAGATGAAGTCTCAATGCTATTTATAGCAGTCTTTCCTAATTTTGAGTTTATCCGTTAGACAGGTTGCATGTAAAGACACATGCAATGTGCATGCATTAAGTTTTTAACTCAAGTTTTCATGTGTCAGTTAGGAAAGGTGCATGCAGCACAGCTCAGTTTAGTGAAGCGCATGCAAACTAGTAGGTAAGGCATGGATCACAAGATTTAAGTCTTAGATCTAATTCTGTAAACCCTAGGCGTGTTTTTCTCAGTCCTATAAGAAAAAGGCTGGGGTACAAATCTATTATTCAGTTTTTCTGTTCAGCAATAATCAATTCGATGTTTCCCTATAGCAGATTTTCATTTTCAGAAGTAATGAAAAGCAATAACAGGTTTTGACAGTCAACTTACTATGTTTCCATTATATCTTATCTTATAGTGTGTGTTTATAGATTCTAGCATTAATTACCTAGTGCAGTTTTGAGTGGCTTTTAAGTCTTCCACTGTTTAGTTTCCTGTAGGAATTCTTTTAGGGTGCTGAACCCATTTACCATTGTTCAGAAAATCTAACATAATATCAGAGCTCAGTTTCTGAAATCTTCTAGATTCCGTGTATCACACTATCTGGAGTAGAGGGCTGTCAGAGGGTTTCAGTGGGAAGTATATCCAAGCTTCAGTGATTGTAGCAGAATTGTGCCACTGATTGACACATGGACCTAAGAAGAGTTGTTGAATGAGAAGCCCTCACTGATCCAGTGATTGCAGAGTATAGCTTGTTCAAAACAGTTGCAGCTATGGCAACTGCCAGTATGCAAGAGAGTCACTTGTTGAAGGGGAGCCTCCAACTCTATGCCGTGGAATTTGAGATTGCAGAAACTCATGGATGGAAAATTTATGGTACCTTGTGGAGGAGGAGGTTGTACCACCTACAAATCCCTAAGATAAGGTAGAACACAACAAGAAGGTAGTGGCAGCAAAGCGAATCCTGTTGGATTCAATGAAGGATCCCCTGATTCCTAGTATCGCTAACAAGAAGACTGCCAAAGATATGTATGATGCCTTGGGAACCTTGTACCAAAGTATGAATGTATCCAAGAAGATACTTTAAAAAAGAAGCTCGACACTACCTGCATGAGCAAGACAGATACAGTTACAAGCTATCTCATGAAGATAACAAAGCTGAGAGATCGATTGCAGCAGCTGGGGACATGGTTGAAGATAATGAGCTGGTTCAGATTTCTTTGAATGGCTTTAGTGCACCATGGCAAAAATTTGTCCAAACTATCTATGGTCAAGAGAATTTACCTAACTTCAATAAATTGTGGGATGCTTTCATGTCTCAAACGGTTATGAGGATGTTCCAAACCTAGCCCTCATCAGAAAGGAGAGGAAGGGAGAAAAGAAAGGATCTAGTAAAGGGTTAGAAAAAGAAAGAAGACTCAGGGTCTTCTAACCAACAGGTGAAGGATTTGAGCCATATCAAATGCTTCAACTATAGAAAAGTATGGCCATTATGCTTCTCAGTGTCTTGAGAAGAAGGGGAAGGGTAAGCAATAACAAAAACAATTTGCAGGAAGCAATGAAGCTTCAAGAGTGGACGATAGACTGCTAGGCTTGACACGACCTTTGCCATGGTGTCATTCCTTTCCACCAACATAGTTTTAAGGGTCAGGTGGTATGTTGATAATGGGGCCTGAAGACACATAACTCCAAGCAAATCAGCCTCTTCAAGTTGGAGGAACAAGATACCAGCATGTAGGTGGAGCTTGGTGATGATGGCAGGTCTATCCCAATCTACATGCTAGCTGAAGAAGTTTTGGATCTACATGAGTAATACATTCCTGAACGACTAAAAAACTCCTTCCAATTTATTTTCTAACAAACTTGAAGTATAAGCCTGAGTTCAATGATCATTAAGTGATCATCAAAAATCAGGGCCTTGATCCTGGTCGTGTGTTGGCCAGAGGAGCAAAGGAGGGTGACCTTTACAAATTGTTAGCAAATCTAGTGAAGCAGAGAGCCTTGTAAATTAGCAGTGACAATCTATGCAAGCTTTGGCATAGAAGATTTGGTCACCTAAACTATGGTTCCTTACCTCTTCTGAAGGACATGATGGTTGGATCACCTAACTTCAAGGTGGAAAAGAGAGGAGTGTGCTAGGGATATGCACTTAGCAAGCATGCCAAGGCTGCTTTCCCAAGCAGTGAGAATAGATCAAGAGGGATTCTTGATCTAATTCATTCAAGATGTATGAGGACCCATGTCATCAGATTCGTTTACAAGTAATCTTTATTATGATACTTTCATTGATGATTCTTCCAGAAAGACCTCAATATATTTTACAAAGACCAAGGATGAGGTCTTTAGCAAATTCCAAGAGTTTAAAGCTCTTGTTAAAAACCAGACAGGTAGGAAGATCGAGATATTGAAATCTGATAATGGAAGGAAGTGTTGATGTTTTGATAGCTGTAGGAGGATCCTTCCCTCCTAGATGACCTTTCTTAGATGTGGAGAAGATTCCGGAAGCAAGAGATCCATTGAACAGATATTGAAATACC